>CAUEHS010000130.1:0-21614 GCA_958510865.1 Myrrha octodecimguttata | reverse complement strand
CTTACCCTTACCCTTACCCTTACCCTTACCCTTACCCTTACCTTACCCTTACCCTTACCCTTACCCTTACCCTTGCTTTTACCCTTAGCTTATCCTTACCCTTACCCTTACCCTTACCCTTACCCTTACCCTTACCCTTGCTTTTACCCTTAGGCTTACCCTTACCTTACCCTTACCCTTACCCTTACCCTTACCCTTACCCTTACCCTTGCTTTTACCCTTAAGCTTACCCTTACCCTTACCCTTACCCTTACCCTTACCCTTACCCTTACCCTTGCTTTACCCTTAAGCTTACCCTTACCCTTACCCTTACCCTTACCCTTACCCTTGCTTTCACCCTTAGGCCTTACCCTTACCCTTACCCTTACCCTTACCTTGCTTTTACCCTTAAGCTTACCCTTACCCTTACCCTTACTCTTACCCTTACCCTTACCCTTACCCTTACCCTTACCCTTACCCTTACCCTTACCCTTACCCTTACCCCTACCCTTACCCTTACCCTTACCCTTACCCTTACCCTTACCCTCACCCTTGCTTTTACCCTTAGGCTTACCCTTACCTTTACCCTTACCCTAACCCTTACCCTTACCCTTACCCTTACCCTTACCCTTGCTTTTACCCTTAAGCTTACCCCTTACCCTTACCTTACCCTTACCCTTACCCTTACCCTTACCTTACCCTTGCTTTTACCCTTAAGCTTACCCTTACCCTTACCCTTACCCTTACCCTTACCCTACCCTTACCCTTACCCTTACCCTTACCCTTACCCTTACCCTTACCCTTATCCTTGCTTTTACCCTTAGGCTTACCCTTACCTTTACCCTTACCCTTACCCTTACCCTTACCCTTACCCTTGATTACCCTTAATCTTACCCTTACCCTTACCCTTACCCTTACCCTTAAGCTTACCCTTACCCTTACCCTTACCCTTACCCTTACCCTTACCCTTACCCTTACCCTTACCTTACCCTTACCCTTACCCTTACCCTTGCTTTTACCCTTAAGCTTACCTTACCCTTACCCTTACCCTTACCCTTACCCTTACCCTTGCTTTTACCCTAAAGCTTACCCTTACCTTACCCCTTACCCTTACCCTTAAGCTTTCCCTTACCCTTACCCTTACCCTTACCCTTACCCTTACCCTTACCCTTACCCTTACCCTTACCCTTACCCTTACCCTTACCCTTGCTTTTACCCTTAAGCTTACCCTTACCCTTACCCTTACCCTTACCCTTAAGCTTACCCTTACCCTTACCCTTACCCTTACCCTCACCCTTACCCTTACTCTTGCTTTTACCCTTAAGCTTACCCTTACCCTTACCCTTACCCTTACCCTTAAGCTTACCCTTACCCTTACCTTACCCTTACCCTTACCCTTACCCTTACTTTTACCCTTAAGCTTACCCTTACCCTTACCCTTACCCTTACCCTTAGGCTACCCTTACCCTTACCCTTACCCTAACCCTTACCCTTACCCTTACCCTTGCTTTTACCCTTACCCTTACCCTTGCTCTTACCCTTAGGCTTACCCTTACCCTTACCCTTACCCTTACCCTTACCCTTACCCTTACCCTTACCCTTACCCTTGCTTTTACCCTTAAGCTTACCCTTACCCTTACCCTTACCCTTACCCTTACCCTTACCCTTACCCTTACCCTTGCTTTTACCCTTAAGCTTACCTTACCCTTACCCTCACCCTTACCCTTACCCTTACCCTTACCCTTACCCTTACCCTTACCCTTACCCTTACCCTTACCCTTACCCTTACCCTTACACCTTACCCTTACCCTTACCCTTGCTTTTACCCTTAAGCTTACCCTTACCCTTACCCTTACCCTTACCCTTACCCTTACCCTTACCCTTACCCTTACCCTTACCCTTACCCTTACCCCTTGCTTTTACCCTTAAGCTTACCCTTACCCTTACCCTTACCCTTACCCTTACCCTTACCCTTACCCTTACCCTTACCCTTACCCTTACCCTTACCCTTACCCATACCCTTGCTTTTACCCTTAGGCTTACCATTACCTTTACCCTTACCCTTACCCTTACCCTTACCCTTACCCTTACCCTTACCCTTGCTTTTACCCTTAAGCTTACCCTTACCCTTACCCTTACCCTTTCCCTTACCGCTTACCCTTGCTTTTACCCTTAAGCTTACCCTTACCCTTACCCTTACCCTTACCCTTACCCTTGCTTTTACCCTTAGGCTTACCCTTACCCTTACCCTTACCCTTACCCTTAAGCTTACCCTTACCCTTACCCTTACCCTTACCCTTACCCTTACCCTTACCCTTACCCTTACCCTTACCCTTACCCTTGCTTTTACCCTTAAGCTTACCCTTACCCTTACCCTTACACTTACCCTTACCCTTGCCCTCACCCTTACCCTTACCCTTACCCTTACCCTAACCCTTACCCTTACCCTTGCTTTTACCCTTAGTCTTACCCTTACCTTTACCCTTACCCTTACCCTTACCCTTAAGCTTACCCTTACACTTACCCTTACCCTTACCCTTACCCTTACCCTTACCCTTACCCTTACCCTTACCCTTACCCTTACCCTTACCCTTACCCTTGCTTTTACCCTTAAGCTTACCCTTACCCTTACCCTTACACTTACCCCTTACCCTACCCTTACCCTTACCCTTACCCTTACCCTTACCCTTACCCTACCCTTACCCTTACCCTAACCCTTACCCTTACCCTTGCTTTTACCCTTAGGCTTACCCTTACCTTTACCCTTACCCTTACCCTTACCCTTACCCTTACCCTTACCCTACCCTTACCCTTACCCTTACCCTTACCCTTACCCTTACCCTTGCTTTTACCCTTAAGCTTACCCTTACCCTTACCCTTACCCTTACCCTTACCCTTACCCTTGCTTTTACCCTTAAGCTTACCCTTACCCTTACCCTTACCCTTACCCTTACCCTCACCCTTACCCTTACGCTTACCCTTGCTTTTACCCTTAAGCTTTAC
Organism: Myrrha octodecimguttata; assembly: GCA_958510865.1. Classification (NCBI taxonomy): domain Eukaryota; kingdom Metazoa; phylum Arthropoda; class Insecta; order Coleoptera; family Coccinellidae; genus Myrrha; species Myrrha octodecimguttata. The sequence continues at coordinate 18,632 of CAUEHS010000130.1, read as the reverse complement.
CCTTACCCTTACCCTTACCCTTACCCTTACCCTTACCCTTACCCTTACCCTTACCCTTACCCTTACCCTTACCCTTACCCTTGCTTTTACCCTTAAGCTTACCCTTACCCTTACCCTTACCCTTACCCTTACCCTTACCCTTACCCTTACCCTTACCCTTACCCTTACCCTTACCCTTGCTTTTACCCTTAGGCTTACCCTTACCTTTACCCTTACCCTTACCCTTACCCTTACCCTTACCCTTACCCTTGCTTTAACCTTAAGCTTACCCTTACCCTCACCCTTACCCTTACCCTTACCCTTGCTTTTACTCTTAAGCTTACCCTTACCCTTACCCTTACCCTTACCCTTACCCTTGTTTTACCCTTAGGCTTACCCTTACCCTTACCTTACCCTTACCCTTGCTTTTACCCTTAAGCTTACCCTTACCCTTACCCTTACCCTTACCCTTACCCTTACCCTTACCCTTACCCTTACCTTTACCCTTACCCTTGCTTTTACCCTTAGGCTTACCCTAACCTTTACCCTTACCCTCACCCTTACCCTTACCCTTACCCTTACCCTTACCCTTACCCTTACCCTTACCCTTGCTTTTACCCTTAAGCTTACCCTTACCCTTACCCTTACCCTTACCCTTACCCTTACCCTTACCCTTGCTTTTTACCCTTAAGCTTACCCTTACCCTTACCCTTACCCTCACCCTTACCCTTACCCTTACCCTTGCTTATACCCTTAAGCTTACCCTTACCCTTACCCTTACCCTTACCCTCACCCTTACCCTTACCCTTACCCTTACCCTTACCCTTACCCTTGCTTTTACCCTTACCTTCACCCTTACCCTTACCCTTACCCTTACCCTTGCTTTTACCCTCAAGCTTACCCTTACCCTTACCCTTACCCTTACCCTAACCCTTACCCTTGCTTTTACCCTTAAGCTTACCCTTACCCTTACCCTTACCCTTACCCTTACCCTTACCCTTACCCTTACCCTACCCTTACCCTTACCCTTACCCTTGCTTTTACCCTTAAGCTTACCCTTACCCTTACCCTTACCCTTACCCTTACCCTTACCCTTACCCTTACCCTTACCCTTACCTTTGCTTTTACCCTTAAGCTTACCCTTACCCTTACCCTTACCCTTACCCTTACCCTTACCCTTACCCTTACCCTTACCCTTACCCTACCCCTTACCCTTGCTTTTACCCTAAGGCTTACCCTTACCTTTACCCTTACCCTTACCCTTACCCTTGCTTTTACCCTTAAGCTTACACTTACCCTTACCCTTACCCTTACCCTTACCCTTACCCTTGCTTTTACCCTTAAGCTTACCCTTACCCTTACCCTTACCCTTACCCTTACCCTTACCCTTACCCTTACCCTTACCCTTACCCTTACCCTTACCCTTACCCTTACCCTTGCTTTTACCCTTACCCTTACCCTTGCTCTTACCCTTAGGCTTACCCTTACCCTTACCCTTACCCTTACCCTTACCCTTAACCTTACCCTTACCCTTACCCTTGCTTTTACCCTTAAGCTTACCCTTACCCTTACCCTTACCCTTACCCTTACCCTTACCCTTACCCTTACCCTTACCCTTACCCTTACCCTTACCCTTACCCTTACCCTTACCCTTGCTTTTACCCTTAAGCTTACCCTTACACTTACCCTCACCCTTACCCTTACCCTTACCCTTACCCTTACCCTTACCCTTACCCTTACCCTTACCCTTACCCTTACCCTTACCCTTACCCTTACCCTTACCCTTACCCTTACCCTTGCTTTTACCCTTAAGCTTACCCTTACCCTTACCCTTACCCTTACCCTTACCCTTACCCTTACCCTTACCCTTACCCTTACCCTTGCTTTTACCCTTAAGCTTACCCTTACCCTTACCCTTACCCTTACCCTTACCCTTACCCTTACCCTTACCCTTACCCTTACCCTTACCCTTACCCTTACCCTTACCCATACCCTTGCTTTTACCCTTAGGCTTACCCTTACCTTTACCCTTACCCTTACCCTTACCCTTACCCTTACCCTTACCCTTGCTTTTACCCTTAAGCTTACCCTTACCCTTACCCTTACCCTTACCCTTACCCTTACCCTTGCTTTTACCCTTAAGCTTACCCTTACCCTTACCCTTACCCTTACCCTTACCCTTGCTTTTACCCTTAGGCTTACCCTTACCCTTACCCTTACCCTTACCCTTACCCTTACCCTTACCCTTACCCTTACCCTTACCCTTACCCTTACCCTTACCCTTACCCTTACCCTTACCCTTACCCTCACCCTTGCTTTTACCCTTAAGCTTACCCTTACCCTTACCCTTACCCTTACCCTTACCCTTACCCTTACCCTTACCCTTACCCTTACCCTTACCCTTACCCTTACCCTTACCCTTACCCTTACCCTTACCCTTACCCTTGCTTTTACCCTTAGGCTTACCCTTACCTTTACCCTTACCCTTACCCTTACCCTTACCCTTACCCTTACCCTTACCCTTACCCTTGCTTTTACCCTTAAGCTTACCCTTACCCTTACCCTTACCCTTACCCTTGCTTTTACCCTTAAGCTTACCCTTACCCTTACCCTTACCCTTACCCTTACCCTTACCCTTACCCTTGCTTTTACCCTTAAGCTTACCCTTACCCTTACCCTTACCCTTACCCTTACCCTTACCCTTACCCTTGCTTTTACCCTTAAGCTTACCCTTACCCTTACCCTTACCCTTACCCTTACCCTTACCCTTACCCTTACCCTTACCCTTACCCTTACCCTTACCCTTACCCTTACCCTTACCCTTACCCTTACCCTTGCTTTTACCCTTAGGCTTACCCTTACCTTTACCCTTACCCTTACCCTTACCCTTACCCTTACCCTTACCCTTACCCTTGCTTTTACCCTTAAGCTTACCCTTACCCTTACCCTTACCCTTACCCTTACCCTTACCCTTGCTTTTACCCTTAAGCTTACCCTTACCCTTACCCTTACCCTTACCCTTACCCTTGCTTTTACCCTTAGGCTTACCCTTACCCTTACCCTTACCCTTACCCTTGCTTTTACCCTTAAGCTTACCCTTACACTTACCCTTACCCTTACCTTTACCCTTACCCTTACCCTTACCCTTACCCTTACCCTTACCCTTACCCTTACCCTTACCCTTGCTTTTACCCTTAGGCTTACCCTTACCTTTACCCTTACCCTTACCCTTACCTTTACCCTTACCCTTACCCTTACCCTTACCCTTACCCTTACCCTTACCCTTACCCTTACCCTTACCCTTACCCTTACCCTCACCCTTGCTTTTACCCTTAAGCTTACCCTTACCCTTACCCTTACCCTTACCCTTACCCTTACCCTTACCCTTGCTTTTACCCTTAAGCTTACCCTTACCCTTACCCTTACCCTTACCCTTACCCTCACCCTTACCCTTACCCTTACACTTGCTTATACCCTTAAGCTTACCCTTACCCTTACCCTTACCCTTACCCTTACCCTTACCCTTACCCTTACCCTTACCCTTACCCTTACCCTTACCCTTACCCTTACCCTTACCCTTACCCTTACCCTTGCTTTTACCCTTAGGCTTACCCTTACCTTTACCCTTACCCTTACCCTTACCCTTACCCTTACCCTTACCCTCACCCTTACCCTTACCCTTGCTTTTACCCTTAAGCTTACCCTTACCCTTACCCTTACCCTTACCCTTGCTTTTACCCTTTAGCTTACCCTTACCCTTACCCTTACCCTTACCCTTACCCTTACCCTTACCCTTACCCTTACCCTTACCCTTACCCTTACCCTTACCCTTACCCTTACCCTTACCCTTACCCTTACCCTTACCCTTACCCTTGCTTTTACCCTTAAGCTTACCCTTACCCTTACCCTTACCCTTACCCTTACCCTTACCCTTACCCTTACCCTTACCCTTACCCTTACCCTTACCCTTACCCTTAACCTTACCCTTGCTTTTACCCTTAAGCTTACCCTTACCCTTACCCTTACCCCTACCCTTACCCTTGCTTTTACCCTTAGGCTTACCCTTACCTTTACCCTTACCCTTACCCTTACCCTTACCCTTACCCTTACCCTTACCCTTACCCTTACCCTTACCCTTACCCTTGCTTTTACCCTTAAGCTTACCCTTACCCTTACCCTTAACCTTACCCTTACCCTTACCCTTGCTTTTACCCTTAAGCTTACCCTTACCCTTACCCTTACCCTTACCCTTACCCTTGCTTTTACCCTTAGGCTTACCCTTACCCTTACCCTTACCCATACCCTTGCTTTTACCCTTAAGCTTACCCTTACCCTTACCCTTACTCTTACCCTTACCCTTACCCTTACCCTTACCCTTACCCTTACCCTTACCCTTACCCTTACCCTTACCCTTACCCTTACCCTTACCCTTACCCTTGCTTTTACCCTAAGGCTTACCCTTACCTTTACCCTTACCCTTACCCTTACCCTTACCCTCACCCTTTCTTTTACCCTTAAGCTTACCCTTACCCTTACCCTTACCCTTACCCTTACCCTTACCCTTACCCTTGCTTTTACCCTTAAGCTTACCCTTACCCTTACCCTTACCCTTACCCTTACCCTTACCCTTACCTTTACCCTTACCCTTACCCTTACCCTTACCCTTACCCTCACCCTTACCCTTACCCTTACCCTTACCCTTGCTTTTACCCTTAAGCTTACCCTTACCCTTACCCTTACCCTTACCCTTACCCTTACCCTTACCCTTACCCTTACCCTTACCCTTACCCTTGCTTTTACCCTTAAGCTTATCCTTACCCTTACCCTTACCCTTACCCTTACCCTTACCCTTGCTTTTACCCTTAGGCTTACCCTTACCTTTACCCTTACCCTTACCCTTACCCTTACCCTTACCCTTACCCTTGCTTTTACCCTTAAGCTTACCCTTACCCTTACCCTTACCCTTACCCTTACCCTTACCCTTACCCTTACCCTTGCTTTTACCCTTAAGCTTACCCTTACCCTTACCCTTACCCTTACCCTTACCCTTGCTTTCACCCTTAGGCTTACCCTTACCCTTACCCTTACCCTTACCCTTGCTTTTACCCTTAAGCTTACCCTTACCCTTACCCTTACTCTTACCCTTACCCTTACCCTTACCCTTACCCTTACCCTTACCCTTACCCTTACCCTTACCCTTACCCTTACCCTTACCCTTACCCTTACCCTTACCTTTACCCTTACCCTAACCCTTACCCTTACCCTTACCCTTACCCTTACCCTTGCTTTTACCCTTAAGCTTACCCTTACCCTTACCCTTACCCTTACCCTTACCCTTACCCTTACCCTTGCTTTTACCCTTAAGCTTACCCTTACCCTTACCCTTACCCTTACCCTTACCCTTACCCTTACCCTTACCCTTACCCTTACCCTTACCCTTACCCTTACCCTTACCCTTACCCTTATCCTTGCTTTTACCCTTAGGCTTACCCTTACCTTTACCCTTACCCTTACCCTTACCCTTACCCTTACCCTTGATTTACCCTTAATCTTACCCTTACCCTTACCCTTACCCTTAAGCTTACCCTTACCCTTACCCTTACCCTTACCCTTACCCTTACCCTTACCCTTACCCTTACCCTTACTCTTACCCTTACCCTTGCTTTTACCCTTAAGCTTACCCTTACCCTTACCCTTACCCTTACCCTTACCCTTACCCTTACCCTTGCTTTTACCCTAAAGCTTACCCTTACCCTTACCCTTACCCTTACCCTTAAGCTTTCCCTTACCCTAACCCTTACCCTTACCCTTACCCTTACCCTTACCCTTACCCTTACCCTTACCCTTACCCTTACCCTTACCCTTGCTTTTACCCTTAAGCTTACCCTTACCCTTACCCTTACCCTTACCCTTAAGCTTACCCTTACCCTTACCCTTACCCTTACCCTCACCCTTACCCTTACTCTTGCTTTTACCCTTAAGCTTACCCTTACCCTTACCCTTACCCTTACCCTTAAGCTTACCCTTACCCTTACCCTTACCCTTACCCTTACCCTTACCCTTACTTTTACCCTTAAGCTTACCCTTACCCTTACCCTTACCCTTACCCTTAGGCTTACCCTTACCCTTACCCTTACCCTTACCCTTACCCTTACCCTTACCCTTGCTTTTACCCTTACCCTTACCCTTGCTCTTACCCTTAGGCTTACCCTTACCCTTACCCTTACCCTTACCCTTACCCTTACCCTTACCCTTACCCTTACCCTTACCCTTGCTTTTACCCTTAAGCTTACCCTTACCCTTACCCTTACCCTTACCCTTACCCTTACCCTTACCCTTACCCTTGCTTTTACCCTTAAGCTTACCCTTACCCTTACCCTCACCCTTACCCTTACCCTTACCCTTACCCTTACCCTTACCCTTACCCTTACCCTTACCCTTACCCTTACCCTTACCCTTACCCTTACCCTTACCCTTACCCTTGCTTTTACCCTTAAGCTTACCCTTACCCTTACCCTTACCCTTACCCTTACCCTTACCCTTACCCTTACCCTTACCCTTACCCTTACCCTTGCTTTTACCCTTAAGCTTACCCTTACCCTTACCCTTACCCTTACCCTTACCCTTACCCTTACCCTTACCCTTACCCTTACCCTTACCCTTACCCTTACCCATACCCTTGCTTTTACCCTTAGGCTTACCCTTACCTTTACCCTTACCCTTACCCTTACCCTTACCCTTACCCTTACCCTTACCCTTGCTTTTACCCTTAAGCTTACCCTTACCCTTACCCTTACCCTTACCCTTACCCTTACCCTTGCTTTTACCCTTAAGCTTACCCTTACCCTTACCCTTACCCTTACCCTTACCCTTGCTTTTACCCTTAGGCTTACCCTTACCCTTACCCTTACCCTTACCCTTACCCTTACCCTTACCCTTACCCTTACCCTTACCCTTACCCTTACCCTTACCCTTACCCTTACCCTTACCCTTACCCTTACCCTTACCCTCACCCTTGCTTTTACCCTTAAGCTTACCCTTACCCTTACCCTTACCCTTACCCTTACCCTTACCCTTACCCTTACCCTTACCCTTACCCTTACCCTTACCCTTACCCTTACCCTTACCCTTACCCTTACCCTTACCCTTACCCTTACCCTTACCCTTACCCTTACCCTTACCCTTGCTTTTACCCTTAGGCTTACCCTTACCTTTACCCTTACCCTTACCCTTACCCTTACCCTTACCCTTACCCTTACCCTTGCTTTTACCCTTAAGCTTACCCTTACCCTTACCCTTACCCTTACCCTTGCTTTTACCCTTAAGCTTACCCTTACCCTTACCCTTACCCTTACCCTTACCCTTACCCTTACCCTTGCTTTTACCCTTAAGCTTACCCTTACCCTTACCCTTACCCTTACCCTTACCCTTACCCTTACCCTTGCTTTTACCCTTAAGCTTATCCTTACCCTTACCCTTACCCTTACCCTTACCCTTACCCTTACCCTTACCCTTACCCTTACCCTTACCCTTACCCTTACCCTTACCCTTACCCTTGCTTTTACCCTTAGGCTTACCCTTACCTTTACCCTTACCCTTACCCTTACCCTTACCCTTACCCTTACCCTTGCTTTTACCCTTAAGCTTACCCTTACCCTTACCCTTACCCTTACCCTTACCCTTACCCTTGCTTTTACCCTTAAGCTTACCCTTACCCTTACCCTTACCCTTACCCTTACCCTTGCTTTTACCCTTAGGCTTACCCTTACCCTTACCCTTACCCTTACCCTTGCTTTTACCCTTAAGCTTACCCTTACACTTACCCTTACCCTTACCTTTACCCTTACCCTTACCCTTACCCTTACCCTTACCCTTACCCTTACCCTTACCCTTACCCTTACCCTTACCCTTACCCTTGCTTTTACCCTTAGGTTTACCCTTACCTTTACCTTACCCTTACCCTTACCTTTACCCTTACCCTTACCCTTACCCTTACCCTTACCCTTACCCTTACCCTTACCCTTACCCTTACCCTTACCCTTACCCTTACCCTTACCCTTGCTTTTACCCTTAAGCTTACCCTTACCCTTACCCTTACCCTTACCCTTACCCTTACCCTTACCCTTGCTTTTACCCTTAAGCTTACCCTTACCCTTACCCTTACCCTTACCCTTACCCTCACCCTTACCCTTACCCTTACACTTGCTTATACCCTTAAGCTTACCCTTACCCTTACCCTTACCCTTACCCTTACCCTTACCCTTACCCTTACCCTTACCCTTGCTTTTACCCTTAGGCTTACCCTTACCTTTACCCTTACCCTTACCCTTACCCTTACCCTTACCCTTACCCTCACCCTTACCCTTACCCTTGCTTTTACCCTTAAGCTTACCCTTACCCTTACCATTACCCTTACCCTTACCCTAACCCTTACCCTTGCTTTTACCCTTTAGCTTACCCTTACCCTTACCCTTACCCTTACCCTTACCCTTACCCTTACCCTTACCCTTACCCTTACCCTTACCCTTACCCTTACCCTTACCCTTACCCTTACCCTTACCCTTACCCTTGCTTTTACCCTTAAGCTTACCCTTACCCTTACCCTTACCCTTACCCTTACCCTTACCCTTACCCTTACCCTTACCCTTACCCTTACCCTTACCCTTACCCTTACCCTTACCCTTAACCTTACCCTTGCTTTTACCCTTAAGCTTACCCTTACCCTTACCCTTACCCCTACCCTTACCCTTGCTTTTACCCTTAGGCTTACCCTTACCTTTACCCTTACCCTTACCCTTACCCTTACCCTTACCCTTACCCTTACCCTTACCCTTACCCTTACCCTTACCCTTGCTTTTACCCTTAAGCTTACCCTAACCCTTACCCTTACCCTTACCCTTACCCTTACCCTTGCTTTTACCCTTAAGCTTACCCTTACCCTTACCCTTACCCTTACCCTTACCCTTGCTTTTACCCTTAGGCTTACCCTTACCCTTACCCTTACCCATACCCTTGCTTTTACCCTTAAGCTTACCCTTACCCTTACCCTTACTCTTACCCTTACCCTTACCCTTACCCTTACCCTTACCCTTACCCTTACCCTTACCCTTACCCTTACCCTTACCCTTACCCTTACCCTTACCCTTACCCTTGCTTTTACCCTTAGGCTTACCCTTACCTTTACCCTTACCCTTACCCTTACCCTTACCCTCACCCTTGCTTTTACCCTTAAGCTTACCCTTACCCTTACCCTTACCCTTACCCTTACCCTTACCCTCACCCTTGCTTTTACCCTTAAGCTTACCCTTACCCTTACCCTTACCCTTACCCTTACCCTTACCCTTACCTTTACCCTTACCCTTACCCTTACCATTACCCTTACCCTCACCCTTACCCTTACCCTTACCCTTACCCTTGCTTTTACCCTTAAGCTTACCCTTACCCTTACCCTTACCCTTACCCTTACCCTTACCCTTACCCTTACCCTTACCCTTACCCTTACCCTTACCCTTGCTTTTACCCTTAAGCTTATCCTTACCCTTACCCTTACCCTTACCCTTACCCTTACCCTTGCTTTTACCCTTAGGCTTACCCTTACCTTTACCCTTACCCTTACCCTTACCCTTACCCTTACCCTTACCCTTACCCTTGCTTTTACCCTTAAGCTTACCCTTACCCTTACCCTTACCCTTACCCTTACCCTTACCCTTGCTTTTACCCTTAAGCTTACCCTTACCCTTACCCTTACCCTTACCCTTACCCTTGCTTTCACCCTTAGGCTTACCCTTACCCTTACCCTTACCCTTACCCTTGCTTCTACCCTTAAGCTTACCCTTACCCTTACCCTTACTCTTACCCTTACCCTTACCCTTACCCTTACCCTTACCCTTACCCTTACCCTTACCCTTACCCTTACCCTTACCCTTACCCTTACCCTTACCCTTACCCTTACCCTTACCCTTACCCTCACCCTTTCTTTTACCCTTAGGCTTACCCTTACCTTTACCCTTACCCTAACCCTTACCCTTACCCTTACCCTTACCCTTACCCTTGCTTTTACCCTTAAGCTTACCCTTACCCTTACCCTTACCCTTACCCTTACCCTTACCCTTACCCTTGCTTTTACCCTTAAGCTTACCCTTACCCTTACCCTTACCCTTACCCTTACCCTTACCCTTACCCTTACCCTTACCCTTACCCTTACCCTTACCCTTACCCTTATCCTTGCTTTTACCCTTAGGCTTACCCTTACCTTTACCCTTACCCTTACCCTTACCCTTACCCTTACCCTTGATTTACCCTTAATCTTACCCTTACCCTTACCTTTACCCTTACCCTTAAGCTTACCCTTACCCTTACCCTTACCCTTACCCTTACCCTTACCCTTACCCTTACCCTTACCCTTACCCTTACCCTTACCCTTACCCTTGCTTTTACCCTTAAGCTTACCCTTACCCTTACCCTTACCCTTACCCTTACCCTTACCCTTACCCTTGCTTTTACCCTAAAGCTTACCCTTACCCTTACCCTTACCCTTACCCTTAAGCTTTCCCTTACCCTTACCCTTACCCTTACCCTTACCCTTACCCTTACCCTTACCCTTACCCTTACCCTTACCCTTGCTTTTACCCTTAAGCTTACCCTTACCCTTACCCTTACCCTTACCCTTAAGCTTACCCTTACCCTTACCCTTACCCTTACCCTCACCCTTACCCTTACTCTTGCTTTTACCCTTAAGCTTACCCTTACCCTTACCCTTACCCTTACCCTTAAGCTTACCCTTACCCTTACCCTTTCCCTTACCCTTACCCTTACCCTTACCCTTACTTTTACCCTTAAGCTTACCCTTACCCTTACCCTTACCCTTACCCTTAGGCTTACCCTTACCCTTACCCTTACCCTTACCCTTACCCTTACCCTTACCCTTACCCTTACCCTTACCCTTACCCTTACCCTTACCCTTGCTTTTACCCTTAAGCTTACCCTTACCCTTACCCTTACCCTTACCCTTGCTTTTACCCTTAAGCTTACCCTTACCCTTACCCTTACCCTTACCCTTAAGCTTACCCTTACCCTTACCCTTACCCTTACCCTTACCCTTACCCTTACCCTTACCCTTACCCTTGCTTTTACCCTTAAGCTTACCCTTACCCTTACCCTTAACCTTACCCTTACCCTTACCCTTACCCTTACCCTTACCCTTGCTTTTACCCTTAGGCTTACCCTTACCTTTACCCTTACCCTTACCTTACCCTTACCCTTACCCTTACCCTTACCCTTACCTTTACCCTTACCCTTGCTTTTACCCTTAAGCTTACCCTTACCCTTACCCTCACCCTTACCCTTACCCTTACTCTTGCTTTTACCCTTAAGCTTACCCTTACCCTTACCCTTACCCTTACCCTTGCTTTTACCCTTAGGCTTACCCTTACCCTTTCCCTTACCCTTACCCTTGCTTTTACCCTTAAGCTTACCCTTACCCTTACCCTTACCCTTACCCTTACCCTTACCCTTACCCTTACCCTTACCCTTACCCTTACCCTTACCCTTACCCTTACCCTTACCCTTACCCTTACCCTTACCCTTACCCTTACCCTTACCCTTACCCTTACCCTAACCCTTACCCTTACCCTTACCCTTACCCTTACCCTTGCTTTTACCCTTAGGCTTACCCTTACCTTTACCCTTACCCTTACCCTTACCCTTACCCTCACCCTTGCTTTTACCCTTAAGCTTACCCTTACCATTACCCTTACCCTTACCCTTACCCTTACCCTTACCCTTACCCTTGCTTTTACCCTTAAGCTTACCCTTACCCTTACCCTTACCCTTACCCTTACCCTTACCCTTACCCTTACCCTCACCCTTGCTTTTACCCTTAAGCTTACCCTTACCCTTACCCTTACCCTTACCCTTACCCTTACCCTTGCTTTTACCCTTAAGCTTACCCTTACCCTTACCCTTACCCTTACCCTTACCCTTGCTTTTACCCTTAGGCTTACCCTTACCCTTACCCTTACCCTTACCCTTGCTTTTACCCTTAAGCTTACCCTTACCCTTACTCTTACCCTTACCCTTACCCTTACCCTTGCTTTTACCCTTAGGCTTACCCTTACCTTTACCCTTACCCTTACCCTTACCCTTACCCTTACCCTTACCCTTACCCTTACCCTTACCCTTACCCTTACCCTTACCCTTGCTTTTACACTTAAGCTAACCCTTACCCTTACCCTTACCCTTACCCTTACCCTTAACCTTACCCTTACCCTTGCTTTTACCCTTAAGCTCACCCTTACCCTTATCCTTACCCTTACCCTTACACTTACCCTTACCCTGACCCTTACCCTTGCTTTTACCCTTAAGCTTACCCTTACCCTTACCCTTACCCTTAAGCTTACCCTTACCCTTACCCTTACCCTTACCCTTACCCTTACCCTTACCCTTTCTTTTACCCTTAAGCTTACCCTTACCCCTACCCTTACCCTTACCCTTACCCTTGCATTTACCCTTAAGCTTACCCTTACCCTTACCCTTAAGCTTACCCTTACCCTTACCCTTACCCTTACCCTTACCCTTACCCTTACCCTTGCTTTTACCCTTAAGCTTACCCTAACCCTTACCCTTACCCTTACCCTAACCCTTACCCTTAACCTTACCCTTACCCTTACCCTTACCCTTACCCTAACCCTTGCTTTTACCCTTAGGCTTACCCTTACCTTTACCCTTACCATTACCCTTACCCTTACCCTTACCCTTACCCTTACCCTTTCCCTTGCTTTTACCCTTAAGCTTACCCTTACCCTTACCCTTACCCTTACCCTTTCCCTTACCCTTACCCTTACCCTTACCCTTACCCTTGCTTTTACCCTTAAGCTTACCCTTACCCTTACCCATACCCTTACCCTTACCCTTACCCTTACCCTTACCCTTACCCTTACCCTTACCCTTACCCTTACCCTTGCTTTTACCCTTAAGCTTACCCTTACCCTTACCCTTACTCTTACCCTTACCCTTACCCTTACCCTTACCCTTGCTTTTACCCTTAAGCTTACCCTAACCTTTACCCTAACCCTTACCCTTACCCTTACCCTTACCCTTACCCTTACCCTTACCCTTACCCTTACCCTTGCTTTTACCCTTAGGCTTACCCTTACCTTTTGCCTTACCCTTACCCTTACCCTTACCCTTACCCTTACCCTTACCCTGACCCTTGCTTTTACCCTTAAGCTTACCCTTACCCTTACCCTTACCCATACCCTTACCCTTACCCTTACCCTTGCTTTTACCCTTAAGCTTACCCTTACCCTTACCCTTACCCTTACACTTACCCTTGCTTTTACCCTTAGGCTTACCCTTACCCTTACCCTTACCCTTACCCTTAAGCTTACCCTTACCCTTACCCTTACCCTTACCCTTACCCTTACCCTTACCCTTACCCTTACCCTTACCCTTGCTTTTACCCTTAAGCTTACCCTTACCCTTACCCTTACCCCTACCCTTACCCTTACCCTTACCCTTACCCTTACCCTTACCCTTGCTTTGACCCTTAGGCTTACCCTTACCTTTACTCTTACCCTTACCCCTACCCTTACCCTTACCCCGTCCCTTACCCTTACCCTTGCTTTTACCCTTAAGCTTACCCTTACCCTTACCCTTACCCTTACCCTTACCCTTACCCTTGCTTTTACCCTTAAGCTTACCCTTACCCTTACCCTTACCCTTACCCTTACCCTTGCTTTTACCCTTAGGCTTACCCTTACCCTCACCCTCACCCTTACCCTTGCTTTTACCCTTAAGCTTACCCTTACCCTTACCCTTACCCTTACCCTTACCCTTACCCTTACCCTTACCCTTACCCTTACCCTTACCCTTACCCTTACCCTTACCCTTACCCTTACCCTTGCTTTTACCCTTAGGCTTAACCTTACCTTTAGTCTTACCCTTACCCTTACCCTTACCCTTACCCTTACCCTTACCCTTACCCTTACCCTTACCCTTACCCTTACCCTTACCCTTACCCTTACCCTTACCCTTACCCTTACCCTTGCTTTTACCCTTAAGCTTACCCTTACCCTTACCCTTACCCTTACCCTTACCCTTACCCTTACCCTTACCCTTACCCTTACCCTTGCTTTTACCCTTAAGCTTACCCTTACCCTTACCCTTACCCTTACCCTCACCCTTACCCTTACCCTTACCCTTACCCTTGCTTATACCCTTAAGCTTACCCTTACCCTTACCCTTACCTTTACCCTTACCCTTACCCTTACCCTTACTCTTACCCTTACCCTTACCCTTACCCTTACCCTTACCCTTGCTTTTACCCTTAGGCTTACCTTCACCTTTACCCTTACCCTTACCCTTACCCTTACCCTTACCCTTACCCTTACCCTTACCCTTGCTTTTACCCTTAAGCTTACCCTTACCCTTACCCTTACCCTTACCCTAACCCTTCTCCTTGCTTTTACCCTTAAGCTTACCCTTACCCTTACCCTTACTCTTACCCTTACCCTTACCCTTACCCTTACCCTTACCCTTACCCTTGCTTTTACCCTTAAGCTTACCATTACCCTTACCCTTACCCTTACCCTTACCCTTACCCTTACCCTTACCCTTACCCTTATCCTTACCCTTGCTTTTACCCTTAAGCTTACCCTTACCCTTACCCTTACCCTTACCCTTACCCTTACCCTTACCCTTACCCTTACCCTTGCTTTTACTCTTAGGCTTACCCTTACCTTTACCCTTACCCTTACCCTTACCCTTACCCTTACCCTCACACTTACCCTTACCCTTGCTTTTACCCTTAAGCTTACCCTTACCTTTACCCTTACCCTTACCCTTACCCTTGCTTTTACCCTTAAGCTTACCCTTACCCTTACCCTTAACCTTACCCTTACCCTTGCTTTTACCCTTAGGCTTACCCTTACCCTTACCCTTACCCTTACCCTTGCTTTTACCCTTAAGCTTACCCTTACCCTTACCCTTACTCTTACCCTTACCCTTACCCTTACCCTTACCCTTACCCTTACCCTTACCCTTACCCTTACCCTTACCCTTACCCTTACCCTTACCCTAGCTTTTACACTTAGGCTTACCCTTACCTTTACCCTTACCCTAACCCTTACCCTTACCCTTACCCTTACCCTTACCCTTGCTTTTACCCTTGCTTTTACCCTTAAGCTTACCCTTACCCTTACCCTTACCCTTACCCTTACCCTTACCCTTACCCTTACCCTTGCTTTTACCCTTAAGCTTACCCTTACCCTTACCCTTACCCTTACCCTTACCCTTACCCTTACCCTTACCCTTACCCTTACCCTTACCCTTACCCTTACCCTTGCTTTTACCCTTAAGCTTACCCTTACCCTTACCCTTACCCTTACCCTTACCCTTACCCTTACCCTTACCCTTACCCTTACCCTTACCCTTACCCTTACCCTTACCCTTACCCTTACCCTTGCTTTTACCCTTAGGCTTACCCTTACCTTTACCCTTACCCTTACCATTACCCTTACCCTTACCCTTGCTTTTACCCTTAAGCTTACCCTTACCCTTACCCTTACCCTTAAGCTTACCCTTACCCTTACCCTTACCCTTACCCTTACCCTTACCCTTACCCTTACACTTACCCTTGCTTTTACCCTTAAGCTTACCCTTACCCTTACCCTTACCCTTACCCTTACCCTTACCCTTACCCTTACCCTTGCTTTTACCCTTAAGCTTACCCTTACCCTTACCCTTACCCTTAAGCTTACCCTTACCCTTACCCTTACCCTTACCCTTACCCTTACCCTTACCCTTACCCTTACCCTTACCCTCATCCTTACCCTTACCCTTACCCTTGCTTTTACCCTTAAGCTTACCCTTACCCTTACCCTTACCCTTACCCTTAAGCTTACCCTTACCCTTACCCTTACCCTTACCCTTACCCTTAACCTTACCCTTGCTTTTACCCTTAAGCTTACCCTTACCCTTACCCTTAAGCTTACCCTTACCCTTACCCTTACCCTTACCCTTACCCTTGCTTTTACCCTTAAGCTTACCCTTACCCTTACCCTTACCCTTACCCTTAAGCTTACCCTTACCCTTACCCTTACCCTTACCCTTACCCTTACCCTTACCCTTACCCTTACCCTTGCTTTTACCCTTAAGCTTACCCTTACCCTTACCCTTACCCTTACCCTTGCTTTTACCCTTAAGTTTACCCTTACCCTTACCCTTACCCTTACCCTTAAGCTTACCCTTACCCTTACCCTTACCCTTACCCTTACCCTTACCCTTATCCTTACCCTTACCCTTACCCTTACTCTTACCCTTGCTTTTACCCTTAAGCTTACCCTTACCCTTACCCTTACCCTTACCCTTACCCTTACCCTTACCCTTGCTTTTACCCTTAGGCTTACCCTTACCTTTACCCTTACCCTTACCCTTACCCTTACCCTTACCCTTACCCTTACCCTTACCCTTACCCTTGCTTTTACCCTTAAGCTTACCCTTACCCTTACCCTTACCCTTACCCTTACCCTTACCCTTACCCTTGCTTTTACCCTTAAGCTTACCCTTACCCTTACCCTTACCCTTACCCTTACCCTTGCTTTTACCCTTAGGCTTACCCTTACCCTTACCCTTGCTTTTAACCTTAAGCTCACCCTTACCCTTACCCTTACCCTTACCCTTACCCTTACCCTTACCCTTACCCTGACCCTTACCCTTACCCTTACCCTTACCCTTACCCTTACCCTTACCCTTACCCTTACCCTTACCCTTACCCTTACCCTTACCCTTACCCTTACCCTTACCCTTACCCTTACCCTTACCCTTACCCTTGCTTTTACCCTTAGGCTTACCCTTACCTTTACCCTTACCCTTACCCTTACCCTTACCCTTACCCTTACCCTTACCCTTACCCTTACCCTTACCCTGACCCTTACCCTTACCCTTACCTTTACCCTTACCCTTACCCTTACCCTTAACCTTACCCTTACCCTTACCCTTACCCTTACCCTTACCCTCACCCTTGCTTTTACCCTTAAGCTTACCCTTACCCTTACCCTTACCCTTACCCTTACCCTTACCCTTGCTTTTACCCTTAAGCTTACCCTTACCCTTACCCTTACCCTTACCCTTACCCTTACCCTTGCTTTTACCCTTAGGCTTACCCTTACCCTTAACCTTACCCTTACCCTTGCTTTTACCCTTAAGCTTACCCTTACCCTTACCCTTACCCTTACTCTTACCCTTACCCTTACCCTTACCCTTACCCTTGCTTTTACCCTTAGGCTTACCCTTACCTTTACCCTTACCCTTACCCTTACCCTTACCCTTACCCTTACCCTTACCCTTACCCTTACCCTTGCTTTTACCCTTAAGCTTACCCTTACCCTTACCCTTACCCTTACCCTTACCCTTACCCTTACCCTTACCCTTACCCTTACCCTTACCCTTACCCTTGCTTTTACCCTTAAGCTCACCCTTACCCTTACCCTTACCCTTACCCTTACCCTTACTCTTACCCTTACCCTTGCTTTTACCCTTAAGCTTACCCTTACCCTTACCCTTACCCTTACCCTTAAGCTTACCCTTACCCTTTCCCTTACCCTTACCCTTACCCTTACCCTTACCCTTGCTTTTACCCTTAAGCTTACCCTTACCCTTACCCTTACCCTTACCCTTACCCTTACCCTTGCTTTTACCCTTAAGCTTACCCTTACCCTTACCCTTACCCTTACCCTTAAGCTTACCCTTACCCTTACCCTTACCCTTACCCTTACCCTTACCCTTACCCTTACCCTTACCCTTACCCTTGCTTTTACCCTTAAGCTTACCCTTACCCTCACCCTTACCCTTACCTTTACCCTTACCCTTACCCTTACCCTTACCCTTACCCTTACCCTTACCCTTACCCTTACCCTTGCTTTTACCCTTAGGCTTACCCTTACATTTACCCTTACCATTACCCTTACCCTTACCCTTACCCTTACCCTTACCCTTACCCTTACCCTTGCTTTTACCCTTAAGCTTACCCTTACCCTTACCCTTACCCTTACCCTTACCCTTACCCTTACCCTTACCCTTACCCTTACCCTTACCCTTACCCTTACCCTTACCCTTACCCTTACCCTTACCCTTACCCTTACCCTTACCCTTACCCTTACCCTTAAGCTTACCCTTACCCTTACCCTTACCCTTACCCTTACCCTTGCTTTTACCCTTAAGCTTACCCTTACCCTTACCCTTACCCTTACCCTTAAGCTTACCCTTACCCTTACCCTTACCCTTACCCTTACCCTTACCCTTACCCTTACCCTTACCCTTACCCTTACCCTTGCTTTTACCCTTAAGCTTACCCTTACCCTTACCCTTACCCTTACCCTTGCTTTTACCCTTAAGCTTACCCTTACCCTTACCCTTACCCTTACCCTTAAGCTTACCCTTACCCTTACCCTTACCCTTACCCTTACCCTTACCCTTACCCTTACCCTTACCCTTACCCTTACCCTTACCCTTACCCTTGCTTTTACCCTTAAGCTTACCCTTACCCTTACCCTTACCCTTACCCTTACCCTTACCCTTACCCTTACCCTTACCCTTACCCTTGCTTTTACCCTTAGGCTTACCCTTACCTTTACCCTTACCCTTACCCTTACCCT
>CAUEHS010000129.1:0-64966 GCA_958510865.1 Myrrha octodecimguttata | reverse complement strand
GGTAAGGGTAAGGGTAAGGGTAAGGGTAAGGGTAAGGGTAAGGGTAAGGGTAAGCTTAAGGGTAAGGGTAAGGGTAAGGGTAAGCTTTAGGGTAAAAGCAAGGGTAAGGGTAAGGGTAAGGGTAAGGGTAAGGGTAAGGGTAAAGGTAAGGGTAAGCCTAAGGGTAAAAGCAAGGGTAAGGGTAAGGGTAAGGGTAAGGGTAAGGGTAAGGGTAAGGGTAAGGGTAAGGGTAAGGGTAAGGGTAAGGGTAAGGGTAAGCTTAAGGGTAAAAGCAAGGGTAAGGGTAAGGGTAAGGGTAAGGGTAAGGGTAAGGGTAAGGGTAAGGGTAAGGGTAAGGGTAAGGGTAAGGGTAAGGGTAAGGGTAAGGGTGAGCTTAAGGGTAAAAGCAAGGGTAAGGGTAAGGGTAAGGGTAAGGGTAAGGGTAAGGGTAAGGGTGAGGGTAAGGGTAAGGGTAAGGGTAAGGGTAAGCTTAAGGGTAAAAGCAAGGGTAAGTGTAAGGGTAAGGGTAAGGGTAAGGGTTAGGGTAAGGGTTAAGGTAAGGGTAAGCCTAAGGGTAAAAGCAAGGGTAAGGGTAAGGGTAAGGGTAAGGGTAAGGGTAAGGGTAAGGGTAAGGGTAAGGGTAAGGGTAAGTGTAAGGGTAAGGGTAAGGGTAAGCTTAAGGGTAAAAGCAAGGGTAAGGGTAAGGGTGAGCCGAAGGGTAAAAGCAAGGGTAAGGGTAAGGTTAAGGGTAAGGGTAAGGGTAAGCTTAAGGGTAAAAGCAAGGGTAAGGGTGAGGGTAAGGGTAAGGGTAAGGGTAAGCTTAAGGGTAAAAGCAAGGGTAAGGGTAAGGGTGAGGGTAAGGGTAAGGGTAAGGGTAAGGGTAAAGGTAAGGGTAAGCCTAAGAGTAAAAGCAAGGGTGAGGGTAAGGGTAAGGGTAAGGGTAAGGGTAAGGGTAAGGGTAAGGGTAAGGGTAAGCTTAAGGGTAAAAGCAAGGGTAAGGATAAGGGTAAGGGTAAGGGTAAGGGTAAGGGTAAGGGTAAGGGTAAGCTTAAGGGTAAAAGCAAGGGTAAGGGTAAGGGTAAGGGTAAGGGTAAGGGTAAGGGTAATGGTAAGGGTAAAGGTAAGGGTAAGCCTAAGGGTAAAAGCAAGTGTAAGGGTAAGGGTAAGGGTAAGGGTAAGGGTAAGGGTAAGGGTAAGGGTAAGGGTAAGGGTAAGGGTAAGCTTAAGGGTAAAAGCAAGGGTAAGGGTAATGGTAAGGGTAAGGGTGAGGGTAAGGGTAAGGGTAAGCGTAAGCTTAAGGGTAAGGGTAAGGGTAAGGGTAAGGGTAAGCTTAAGGGTAAAAGCAAGGGTAAGGGTAAGGGTAAGGGTAAGGGTAAGGGTAAGCTTAAGGGTAAAAGCAAGGGTAAGGGTAAGGGTAAGGGTAAGGGTAAGGGTAAGGGTAAGGGTAAGCTTAAGGGTAAGGGTAAGGGTAAGGGTAAGCTTAAGGGTAAAAGCAAGGGTAAGGGTAAGAGTAAGGGTAAGGGTAATGGTAAGGGTAAGGGTAAGGGTAAGGGTAAGGGTGAGCTTAAGGGTAAAAGCAAGGGTAAGGGTAAGGGTAAGGGTAAGGGTAAGGGTAAGGGTAAGGGTAGGGGTAAGAGTAAGGGTAAGGGTAAGCTTAAGGGTAAAAGCAAGGGTAAGGGTAAGGGTAACGGTAAGGGTAAGGGTAAGGGTAAGCTTAAGGGTAAAAGCAAGGGTAAGGGTAAGGGTAAGGGTAAGGGTAAGGGTAAGGGTAATGGTAAGGGTAAAGGTGAGGGTAAGCCTAAGGGTAAAAGCAAGGGTAAGGGTAAGGGTAAGGGTAAGGGTAAGGGTAAGGGTAAGGGTAAGGGTAAGGGTAAGGGTAAGGGTAAGCTTAAGGGTAAAAGCAAGGGTAAGGGTAAGGGTAAGGGTAAGGGTTAGGGTAAGGGTAAGCGTAAGCTTAAGGGTAAGGGTAAGGGTAAGGGTAAGGGTAAGCTTAAGGGTAAAAGCAAGGGTAAGGGTAAGGGTAAGGGTAAGGGTAAGGGTAAGCTTAAGGGTAAAAGCAAGGGTAAGGGTAAGGGTAAGGGTAAGGGTAAGGGTAAGTGTAAGGGTAAGCTTAAGGGTGAGGGTAAGGGTAAGGGTAAGCTTAAGGGTAAAAGCAAGGGTAAGGGTAAGAGTAAGGGTAAGGGTAAGGGTAAGGGTAAGGGTAAGGGTAAGGGTAAGGGTAAGGGTAAGGGTAAGGGTAAGGGTAAGGGTAAGGGTAAGGGTGAGCTTAAGGGTAAAAGCAAGGGTAAGGGTAAGGGTAAGGGTAAGGGTAAGGGTAAGGGTAAGGGTAAGGGTAAGGGTAAGCTTAAGGGTAAAAGCAAGGGTAAGGGTAAGGGTAAGGGTAAGGGTAAGGGTAAGGGTAAGGGTAAGGGTAAGGGTAAGGGTAAGGGTAAAGGTAAGGGTAAGCCTAAGGGTAAAAGCAAGGGTAACGGTAAGGGTAAGGGTAAGGGTAAGAGTAAGGGTAAGGGTAAGGGTAAGGGTAAGCTTAAGGGTAAAAGCGAGGGTAAGGGTAAGGGTAAGGGTAAGGGTAAGCCTAAGGGTAAAAGCAAGGGTAAGGGTAAGGGTAAGGGTAAGGGTAAGGGTAAGCTTAAGGGTAAAAGCAAGGGTAAGGGTAAGGGTAAGGGTAAGGGTAAGGGTAAGCTTAAGGGTAAAAGCAAGGGTGAGGGTAAGGGTAAGGGTAAGGGTAAGGGTAAGGGTTAGGGTAAAAGTAAGGGTAAGGGTAAGGGTAAGGGTAAGCTTAAGGGTAAAAGCAAGGGTAAGGGTAAGGGTAAGGGTAAGGGTAAGGGTAAGGGTAAGGGTAAGGGTAAGGGTAAGCCTAAGGGTAAAAGCAAGGGTAAGGGTAAGGGTAAGGGTAAGGGTAAGGGTAAGCTTAAGGGTAAAAGCAAGGGTAAGGGTAAGGGTAAGGGTAAGGGTAAGGGTAAGGGTAAGCTTAAGGGTAAAAGCAAGGGTGAGGGTAAGGGTAAGGGTAAGGGTAAGGGTAAGGGCAAGGGTAAGGGTAAGGGTAAGGGTAAGGGTAAGGGTAAGGGTAAGGGTAAGGGTAAGCTTAAGGGTAAAAGCAAGGGTAAGGGTAAGGGTAAGGGTAAGGGTAAGGGTAAGGGTAAGGGTAAGGGTAAGGGTAAGGGTAAGGGTAAGGGTAAGCTTAAGGGTAAAAGCAAGGGTAAGGGTGAGGGTAAGGGTAAGGGTAAGCCTAAGGGTAAAAGCAAGGGTAAGGGTAAGGGTAAGGGTAAGGGTAAGGGTAAGCTTAAGGGTAAAAGCAAGGGTAAGGGTAAGGGTAAGGGTAAGGGTAAGGGTAAGGGTAAGGGTAAGAGTAAGGGTAAGCTTAAGGGTAAAAGCAAGGGTAAGGGTAAGGGTAAGGGTAAGGGTAAGGGTAAAGGTAAGGGTAAGCCTAAGGGTAAAAGCAAGGGTAAGGGTAAGGGTAAGGGTAAGGGTAAGGGTGAGGGTAAGGGTAAGGGTAAGCTTAAGGGTAAAAGCAAGGGTAAGGGTAAGGGTAAGGGTAAGGGTAAGGGTAAGGGTAAGGGTAAGGGTAAGGGTAAGGGTAAGGGTAAGCTTAAGGGTAAGGGTAAGGGTAAGGTTAAGGGTAAGCTTAAGGGTAAAAGCAAGGGTAAGGGTAAGGGTAAGGGTAAGGGTAAGGGTAAGCTTAAGGGTAAAAGCAAGGGTAAGGGTAAGGGTAAGGGTAAGGGTAAGGGTAAGGGTAAGGGTAAGGGTAAGGGTAAGCTTAAGGGTAAGGGTAAGGGTAAGGGTAAGGGTAAGCTTAAGGGTAAAAGCAAGGGTAAGGGTGAGGGTAAGGGTAAGGGTAAGGGTAAGCTTAAGGGTAAGGGTAAGGGTAAGGGTAAGGGTAAGCTTAAGGGTAAAAGCAAGGGTAAGGTTAAGGGTAAGGGTAAGGGTAAGGGTAAGGGTAAGGGTAAGGGTAAGGGTAAGCTTAAGGGTAAGGGTAAGGGTAAGGGTAAGGGTAAGCTTAAGGGTAAAAGCAAGGGTAAGGGTAAGGGTAAGGGTAAGGTAAGGGTAAGGGTAAGGGTAAGGGTAAGGGTAAGGGTAAGGGTAAGGGTAAGGGTAAGGGTAAGGGTAAGGGTAAGCTTAAGGGTAAGGGTAAGGGTAAGGGTAAGCTTAAGGGTAAAAGCAAGAGTAAGGGTAAGGGTAAGGGTAAGGGTAAGGGTAAGCTTAAGGGTAAAAGCAAGGGTAAGGGTAAGGGTAAGGGTAAGGGTAAGGGTAAGGGTAAGGGTAAGGGTAAGGGTAAGGGTAGGGTAAGGGTAAGGGTAAGGGTAAGGGGGTAAGGGTAAGGGTAAGCTTAAGGGTAAGGGTAAGGGTAAGCTTAAGGGTAAAAGCAAGGGTAAGGGTAAGGGTAAGGGTAAGGGTAAGGGTAAGGGTAAGGGTAAGGGTAAAGGTAAGGGTAAAAGCAAGGGTAAGGGTAAGGGTAAGGGTAAGGGTAAGGGTAAGGGTAAGGGTAAGGGTAAGGGTCAGGGTAAGCTTAAGGGTAAAAGCAAGGGTAAGGGTAAGGGTAAGGGTAAGGGTAAGGGTAAGGGTAAGGGTAAGGGTAAGGGTAAGGGTGAGCTTAAGGGTAAAAGCAAGGGTAAGGGTAAGGGTAAGGGTAAGGGTAAGGGTAAGGGTAAGGGTAAGGGTAAGGGTAAGCTTAAGGGTAAAAGCAAGGGTAAGTGTAAGGGTAAGGGTAAGGGTAAGGGTTAGGGTAAGGGTAAAGGTAAGGGTAAGCCTAAGGGTAAAAGCAAGGGTAAGGGTAAGGGTAAGGGTAAGGGTAAGGGTAAGGGTAAGGGTAAGGGTAAGGGTAAGGGTAAGAGTAAGGGTAAGGGTAAGGGTAAGCTTAAGGGTAAAAGCAAGGGTAAGGGTAAGGGTAAGGGTAAGGGTAAGCCTAAGGGTAAAAGCAAGGGTAAGGGTAAGGTTAAGGGTAAGGGTAAGGGTAAGCTTAAGGGTAAAAGCAAGGGTAAGGGTGAGGGTAAGGGTAAGGGTAAGGGTAAGCTTAAGGGTAAAAGCAAGGGTAAGGGAAAGGGTGAGGGTAAGGGTAAGGGTAAGGGTAAGGGTAAGGGTAAAGGTAAGGGTAAGCCTAAGAGTAAAAGCAAGGGTGAGGGTAAGGGTAAGGGTAAGGGTAAGGGTAAGGGTAAGGGTAAGGGTAAGGGTAAGGGTAAGGGTAAGGGTAAGCTTAAGGGTAAAAGCAAGGGTAAGGATAAGGGTAAGGGTAAGGGTAAGGGTAAGGGTAAGGGTAAGGGTAAGCTTAAGGGTAAAAGCAAGGGTAAGGGTAAGGGTAAGGGTAAGGGTAAGGGTAAGGGTAAGGGTAAGGGTAAGCTTAAGGGTAAAAGCAAGGGTAAGGGTTAGGGTAAGGTTAAGAGTAAGGGTAAGGGTAAGGGTAAGCTTAAGGGTAAAAGCAAGGGTAAGGGTAAGGGTAAGGGTAAGGGTAAGGGTAAGGGTAAGGGTAAGGGTAAAGGTAAGGGTAAGCCTAAGGGTAAAAGCAAGGGTAAGGGTAAGGGTAAGGGTAAGGGTAAGGGTAAGGGTAAGGGTAAGGGTAAGGGTAAGGGTAAGGGTAAGTGTAAGGGTAAGGGTAAGCTTAAGGGTATAAGCAAGTGTAAGGGTAAGGGTAAGGGTGAGGGTAAGGGTAAGGGTAAGGGTAAGGGTAAGCTTAAGGGTAAAAGCAAGGGTAAGGGTAAGGGTAAGGGTAAGGGTAAGGGTAAGGGTAAGGGTAAGGGTAAGCTTAAGGGTAAAAGCAAGGGTAAGGGTAAGGGTAAGGGAAAGGGTAAGGGTAAGGGTAAGGGTAAGGGTAAGGGTAAGGGTAAGAGTAAGGGTAAGGGTAAGGGTAAGGGTAAGGGTAAAGGTAAGGTTAAGCCTAAGGGTAAAAGCAAGGGTAAGGGTAAGGGTAAGGGTAAGGGTAAGGGTAAGGGTAAGGGTAAGGGTAAGGGTAAGGGTAAGGGTAAGGGTAAGGGTAAGGGTAAGGGTAAGGGTAAGGGTAAGGGTAAGCTTAAGGGTAAAAGCAAGGGTAAGGGTAAGGGTAAGGGTAAGGGTAAGCCTAAGGGTAAAAGCAAGGGTAAGGGTAAGGGTAAGGGTAAGGGTAAGGGTAAGCTTAAGGGTAAAAGCAAGGGTAAGGGTAAGGGTAAGGGTAAGGGTAAGGGTAAGGGTAAGGGTAAGCTTAAGGGTAAAAGCAAGGGTAAGGGTAAAGGTAAGGGTAAGGGTAAGGGTAAGGGTAAGGGTAAGGGTAAGGGTAAAGGTAAGGGTAAGCCTAAGGGTCAAAGCAAGGGTAAGGGTAAGGGTAAGGGTAAGGGTAAGGGTAAGAGTAAGGGTAAGGGTAAGGGTAAGCTTAAGGGTAAAAGCAAGGGTAAGGGTAAGGGTAAGGGTAAGGGTAAGGGTAAGGGTAAGGGTAAGGGTAAGGGTAATGGTAAGGGTAAAGGTAAGGGTAAGCCTAAGGGTAAAAGCAAGGGTAAGGGTAAGGGTAAGGGTAAGGGTAAGGGTAAGGGTAAGGGTAAGGGTAAGGGTAAGGTTAAGGGTAAGGGTTAGGGTAAGGGTAAGGGTAAGGGTAAGGGTAAGCTTAAGGGTAAAAGCAAGGGTAAGGGTAAGGGTAAGGGTAAGGGTAAGGGTAAGGGTAAGGGTAAGGGTAAGCTTAAGGGTAAGGGTAAGGGTAAGGGTAAGCTTAAGGGTAAAAGCAAGGGTAAGGGTAAGGGTAAGGGTAAGGGTAAGGGTAAGGGTAAGGGTAAGGGTAAGCTTAAGGGTAAAAGCAAGGGTAAGGGTAAGGGTAAGGGTAAGGGTAAGGGTAAGGGTAAGCTTAAGGGTAAGGGTAAGGGTAAGAGTAAGGGTAAGCTTAAGGGTAAAAGCAAGGGTAAGGGTCTGGGTAAGGGTAAGTGTAAGGGTAAGGGTAAGGGTAAGGGTAAGGGTGAGCTTAAGGGTAAAAGCAAGGGTAAGGGTAAGGTTAAGGGTAAGGGTAAGGGTAAGGGTAAGGGTAAGGGTAAGGGTTAGCTTAAGGGTAAAAGCAAGGGTAAGGGTAAGGGTAAGGGTAAGGGTAAGGGTAAGGGTAAGGGTAAGGGTAAGGGTAAAGGTAAGGGTAAGCCTAAGGGTAAAAGCAAGGGTAAGGGTAAGGGTAAGGGTAAGGGTAAGAGTAAGGGTAAGGGTAAGGGTAAGCTTAAGGGTAAAAGCAGGGGTAAGGGTAAGGGTAAGGGTAAGGGTAAGCCTAAGGGTAAAAGCAAGGGTAAGGGTAAGGGTAAGGGTAAGGGTAAGCTTAAGGGTAAAAGCAAGGGTAAGGGTAAGGGTAAGGGTAAGGGTAAGGGTAAGGGTAAGGGTAAGGGTAAGCTTAAGGGTAAAAGCAAGGGTGAGGGTAAGGGTAAGGGTAAGGGTAAGGGTAAGGGTAAGGGTAAGGGTAAGGGTAAGGGTAAGATAAGGGTAAGGGTAAGGGTAAGTTTAAGGGTAAAAGCAAGGGTAAGGGTAAGGGTAAGGGTAAGGGTAAGGGTAAGGGTAAGGGTAAGGGTAAGGGTAAGGGTAAGCTTAAGGGTAAAAGCAAGGGTAAGGGTAAGGGTAAGGGTAAGGGTAAGGGTAAAGGTAAGGGTAAGCCTAAGGGTAAAAGCAAGGGTAAGGGTAAGGGTAAGGGTAAGGGTAAGGGTAAGGGTAAGGGTTAGGGTAAGGGTAAGGGTAAGGGTAAGGGTAAGGGTAAGGGTAAGGGTAAGGGTAGGGGTAAGGGTAAGGGTAAGCTTAAGGGTAAAAGCAAGGGTAAGGGTAAGGGAAAGGGTAAGCCTAAGGGTAAAAGCAAGGGTAAGGGTAAGGGTAAGGGTAAGGGTAAGGGTAAGCTTAAGGGTAAAAGCAAGAGTAAGGGTAAGGGTAAGGGTAAGGGTAAGGGTAAGGGTAAGGGTAAGGGTAAGGGTAAGGGTAAGGGTAAGCTTAAGGGTAAAAGCAAGGGTAAGGGTAAAGGTAAGGGTAAGGGTAAGGGTAAGGGTAAGGGTAAGGGTGAAGGTAAGGGTAAGCCTAAGGGTAAAAGCAAGGGTAAGGGTAAGGATAAGGGTAAGGGTAAGGGTAAGGTTAAGGGTAAGGGTAAGGGTAAGCTTAAGGGTAAAAGCAAGGGTAAGGGTAAGGGTAAGGGTAAGGGTAAGGGTAAGGGTAAGGGTAAGGGTAAGGGTAAGGGTAAGGGTAAGCTTAAGGGTAAGGGTAAGGGTAAGGGTAAGGGTAAGCTTAAGGGTAAAAGCAAGGGTAAGGGTAAGGGTAAGGGTAAGGGTAAGCTTAAGGGTAAAAGCAAGGGTAAGGGTAAGGGTAAGGGTAAGGGTAAGGGTAAGGGTAAGGGTAAGGGTAAGGGTAAGGGTAAGGGTAAGGGTAAGCTTAAGGGTAAGGGTAAGGGTAAGGGTAAGGGTAAGCTTAAGGGTAAAAGCAAGGGTAAGGGTAAGGGTAAGGGTAAGGGTAAGGGTAAGGGTAAGGGTAAGGGTAAGGGTAAGGGTAAGCTTAAGGGTAAGGGTAAGGGTAAGGGTAAGGGTAGGGGTAAGGGTAAGGGTAAGCTTAAGGGTAAAAGCAAGGGTAAGGGTAAGGGAAAGGGTAAGCCTAAGGGTAAAAGCAAGGGTAAGGGTAAGGGTAAGGGTAAGGGTAAGGGTAAGCTTAAGGGTAAAAGCAAGAGTAAGGGTAAGGGTAAGGGTAAGGGTAAGGGTAAGGGTAAGGGTAAGGGTAAGGGTAAGGGTAAGGGTAAGCTTAAGGGTAAAAGCAAGGGTAAGGGTAAAGGTAAGGGTAAGGGTAAGGGTAAGGGTAAGGGTAAGGGTAAGGGTGAAGGTAAGGGTAAGCCTAAGGGTAAAAGCAAGGGTAAGGGTAAGGATAAGGGTAAGGGTAAGGGTAAGGTTAAGGGTAAGGGTAAGGGTAAGCTTAAGGGTAAAAGCAAGGGTAAGGGTAAGGGTAAGGGTAAGGGTAAGGGTAAGGGTAAGGGTAAGGGTAAGGGTAAGGGTAAGGGTAAGCTTAAGGGTAAGGGTAAGGGTAAGGGTAAGGGTAAGCTTAAGGGTAAAAGCAAGGGTAAGGGTAAGGGTAAGGGTAAGGGTAAGCTTAAGGGTAAAAGCAAGGGTAAGGGTAAGGGTAAGGGTAAGGGTAAGGGTAAGGGTAAGGGTAAGGGTAAGGGTAAGGGTAAGGGTAAGGGTAAGGGTAAGCTTAAGGGTAAAAGCAAGGGTAAGGGTAAGGGTGAGGGTAAGGGTAAGGGTAAGGGTAAGGGTAAGCTTAAGGGTAAGGGTAAGGGTAAGGGTAAGGGTAAGGGTAAGCTTAAGGGTAAAAGCAAGGGTAAGGGTAAGGGTAAGGGTAAGGGTAAGGGTAAGGGTAAGGATAAGGGTAAGGGTAAGGGTAAGGGTAAGGGTAAGGGTAAGGGTAAGGGTAAGGGTAAGGTTAAGGGAAAGCTTAAGGGAAAGGGTAAGGGTAAGGGTAAGGGTAAGCTTAAGGGTAAAAGCAAGGGTAAGGGTAAGGGTAAGGGTAAGGGTAAGCTTAAGGGTAAAAGCAAGGGTAAGGTTAAGGGTAAGGGTAAGGGTAAGGGTAAGGGTAAGGGTAAGGGTAAGGGTAAGCTTAAGGGTAAGGGTAAGGGTAAGGGTAAGGGTAAGCTTAAGGGTAAAAGCAAGGGTAAGGGTAAGGGTAAGGGTAAGGGTAAGGGTAAAGGTAAGGGTGAGCCTAAGGGTAAAAGCAAGGATAAGGGTAAGGGTAAGGGTAAGGGTAAGGGTGAGGGTAAGGGTAAGGGTAAGGGTAAGGGTAAGGGTAAGCTTAAGGGTAAAAGCAAGGGTAAGGGTAAGGGTAAGGGTAAGGGTAAGGGTAAGGGTAAGGGTAAGGGTAAGGGTAAGGGTAAGGGTAAGGGTAAGGGTAAGGGTAAGGGTAAGGGTAAGGGTAAGGGTAAGGGTAAGGGTAAGCTTAAGGGTAAAAGCAAGGGTAAGGGTAAGGGTAAGGGTAAGGGTAAGGGTAAGGGTAAGGGTAAGGGTAAGGGTAAGGGTAAGCTTAAGGGTAAAAGCAAGGGTAAGGGTAAGGGTAAGGGTAAGGGTAAGGGTAAGGGTTAGGGTAAGGGTAAAGGTAAGG
Organism: Myrrha octodecimguttata; assembly: GCA_958510865.1. Taxonomy (NCBI): domain Eukaryota; kingdom Metazoa; phylum Arthropoda; class Insecta; order Coleoptera; family Coccinellidae; genus Myrrha; species Myrrha octodecimguttata. The sequence continues at coordinate 54,952 of CAUEHS010000129.1, read as the reverse complement.
GTAAGCCTAAGGGTAAAAGCAAGGGTAAGGGTAAGGGTAAGGGTTAGGGTAAGGGTAAGGGTAAGGGTTAGGGTAAGGGTAAGGGTAAGGGTAAGAGTAAGGGTAAGGGTAAGGGTAAGCTTAAGGGTAAAAGCAAGGGTAAGGGTAAGGGTAAGGGTAAGCCTAAGGGTAAAAGCAAGGGTAAGGGTAAGGGTAAGGGTAAGGGTAAGGGTAAGCTTAAGGGTAAAAGCAAGGGTAAGGGTAAGGGTAAGGGTAAGGGTAAGGGTAAGGGTAAGCTTAAGGGTAAAAGCAAGGGTAAGGGTAAGGGTAAGGGTAAGGGTAAGGGTAAGGGTAAGGGTAAGGGTAAGGGTAAAGGTAAGGGTAAGCCTAAGGGTAAAAGCAAGGGTAAGGGTAAGGGTAAGGGTAAGGGTAAGGGTAAGGGTAAGGGTAAGGGTAAGCTTAAGGGTAAAAGCAAGGGTAAGGGTAAGGGTAAGGGTAAGGGTAAGGGTAAGGGTAAGGGTAAGGGTAAGGGTAAGGGTAAGGGTAAGCTTAAGGGTAAAAGCAAGGGTAAGGGTAAGGGTAAGGGTAAGGGTAAGGGTAAGGGTAAGGGTAAGGGTAAGGGTAAAGGTAAGGGTAAGGGTAAGGGTAAGGGTAAGGGTAAGGGTAAGCTTAAGGGTAAAAGCAAGGGTAAGGGTTAGGGTAAGGGTAAGGGTAAGGGTAAGGGTAAGGGTAAGCTTAAGGGTAAAAGCAAGGGTAAGGGTAAGGGTAAGGGTAAGGGTAAGGGTAAGGGTAAGGGTAAGGGTAAGGGTAAGGGTAAGGGTAAGCTTAAGGGGAAAAGCAAGGGTAAGGGTAAGGGTAAGGGTAAGGGTAAGGGTAAGGGTAAGGGTAAGGGTAAGGGTAAGGGTAAGGGTAAGGGTAAGGGTAAGGGTAAGCTTAAGGGTAAAAGCAAGGGTAAGGGTAAGGGTAAGGGTAAGGGTAAGGGTTAGGGTAAGGGTAAAGGTAAGGGTAAGCCTAAGGGTAAAAGCAAGGGTAAGGGTAAGGGTAAGGGTAAGGGTAAGGGTAAGGGTAAGGGTAAGGGTAAGGGTAAGGGTAAGAGTAAGGGTAAGGGTAAGGGTAAGCTTAAGGGTAAAAGCAAGGGTAAGGGTAAGGGTAAGGGTAAGGGTAAGCCTAAGGGTAAAAGCAAGGGTAAGGATAAGAGTAAGGGTAAGGGTAAGGGTAAGCTTAAGGGTAAAAGCAAGGGTAAGGGTAAGGGTAAGGGTAAGGGTAAGGGTAAGGGTAAGCTTAAGGGTAAAAGCAAGGGTAAGGGTAAGGGTAAGAGTAAGGGTAAGGGTAAGGGTAAGGGTAAGGGTAAGGGTAAAGGTAAGGGTAAGCCTAAGGGTAAAAGCAAGGGTAAGGGTAAGGGTAAGGGTAAGGGTAAGGGTAAGCTTAAGGGTAAAAGCAAGGATAAGGGTAAGGGTAAGGGTAAGGGTAAGGGTAAGGGTAAGGGTAAGGGTAAGCTTAAGGGTAAAAGCAAGGGTAAGGGTAAGGGTAAGGGTAAGGGTAAGGGTAAGGGTAAGGGTAAGGGTAAGGGTAAGGGTAATGGTAAGGGTAAGGGTAAGGGTAAGGGTAAGGGTAAGCTAAAGGGTAAAAGCAAGGGTAAGGGTTAGGGTAAGGGTAAGGGTAAGGGTAAGGGTAAGGGTAAGCTTAAGGGTAAAAGCAAGGGTAAGGGTAAGGGTAAGGGTAAGGGTAAGGGTAAGGATAAGGGTAAGGGTAAGGGTAAGGGTAAGGGTAAGGGTAAGGGTAAGGGTAAAGGTAAGGGTAAGCCTAAGGGTAAAAGCAAGGGTAAGGGTAAGGGTAAGGGTAAGGGTAAGGGTAAGGGTAAGGGTAAGGGTAAGGGTAAGGGTAAGGGTAAGGGTAAGGGTAAGGGTAAGCTTAAGGGTATAAGCAAGGGTAAGGGTAAGGGTAAGGGTGAGGGTAAGGGTAAGGGTAAGGGTAAGGGTAAGGGTAAGCTTGAGGGTAAAAGCAAGGGTAAGGGTAAGGGTAAGGGTAAGGGTAAGGGTAAGCTTAAGGGTAAAAGCAAGGGTAAGGGTAAGGGTAAGGGTAAGGGTAAGGGTAAGGGTAAGGGTAAGGGTAAGGGTAAGGGTAAGGGTAAGGGTAAGGGTAAAGGTAAGGGTAAGCCTAAGGGTAAAAGCAAGGGTAAGGGTAAGGGTAAGGGTAAGGGTAAGGGTAAGGGTAAGGGTAAGGGTAAGGGTAAGGGTAACGGTAAGGGTAAGTGTAAGGGTAAGCTTAAGGGTAAAAGCAAGGGTAAGGGTAAGGGTAAGGGAAAGGGTAAGCCTAAGGGTAAAAGCAAGGGTAAGGGTAAGGGTAAGGGTAAGGGTAAGGGTAAGCTTAAGGGTAAAAGCAAGGGTAAGGGTAAGGGTAAGGGTAAGGGTAAGGGTAAGGGTAAGCTTAAGGGTAAAAGCAAGGGTAAGGGTAAGGGTAAGGGTAAGGGTAAGGGTAAGGGTAAGGGTAAGGGTAAGGGTAAGGGTAAGGGTAAGGGTAAAGGTAAGGGTAAGCCTAAGGGTAAAAGCAAGGGTAAGGGTAAGGGTAAGGGTAAGGGTAAGGGTAAGGGTAAGGGTAAGGGTAAGGGTAAGGGTAAGGGTAAGGGTAAGGGTAAGGGTAAGGGTAAGGGTAAGGGTAAGGGTAAGCTTAAGGCTAAAAGCAAGGGTAAGGGTAAGGGTAAGGGTAAGGGTAAGGGTAAGGGTAAGGGTAAGGGTAAGGGTAAGGGTAAGGGTAAGCTTAAGGGTAAAAGCAAGGGTAAGGGTAAGGGTAAGGGTAAGGGTAAGGGTAAGGGTAAGGGTAAGGGTAAGGGTAAGGGTAAGGGTAAGGGTAAGGGTAAGGGTAAGGGTAAGGGTAAGGGTAAGGATAAGGGTAAGGGTAAGGGTAAGCTTAAGGGTAAAAGCAAGGGTAAGGGTAAGGGTAAGGGTAAGGGTAAGCTTAAGGGTAAGGGTAAGGGTAAGGGTAAGGGTAAGGGTAAGGGTAAGGGTAAAGGTAAGGGTAAGCCTAAGGGTAAAAGCAAGGGTAAGGGTAAGGGTAAGGGTAAGGGTAAGGGTAAGGGTAAGGGTAAGGGTAAGGGTAAGGGTAAGGGTAAGGGTAAGGGTAAGGGTAAGGGTAAGGGTAAGGGTAAGGGTAAGGGTAAGGGTAAGCTTAAGGGTAAAAGCAAGGGTGAGGGTAAGGGTAAGGGTAAGGGTAAGGGTAAGGGTAAGGGTAAGGGTAAGGGTAAGGGTAAGGGTAAGGGTAAGGGTAAGGGTAAGGGTAAGGGTAAGCCTAAGGGTAAAAGCAAGGGTAAGGGTAAGGGTTAGGGTAAGGGTAAGGGTAAGCTTAAGGGTAAAAGCAAGGGTAAGGGTAAGGGTAAGGGTAAGGGTAAGGGTAAGGGTAAGCTTAATGGTAAAAGCAAGGGTAAGGGTAAGGGTAAGGGTAAGGGTAAGGGTAAGGGTAAGGGTAAAGGTAAGGGTAAGCCTAAGGGTAAAAGCAAGTGTATGGGTAAGGGTAAGGGTAAGGGTAAGGGTAAGGGTAAGGGTAAGGGTAAGGGTAAGGGTAAGGGTAAGGGTAAGGGTAAGGGTAAGCTTAAGGGTAAAAGCAAGGGTAAGGGTAAGGGTAAGGGTAAGGGTAAGGGTAAGGGTAAGGGTAAGGGTAAGGGTAAGGGTAAGGGTAAGGGTAAGGGTAAGGGTAAGGGTAAGGGTAAGGGTAAGGGTAAGGGTAAGGGTAAGGGTAAGGGTAAGTCTAAGGGTAAGTCTAAGGGTAAAAGCAAGGGTAAGGGTAAGGGTAAGGGTAAGGGTAAGGGTAAGGGTAAGGCTAAGGGTAAGGGTAAGGGTAAGGGTAAGGGTAAGGGTAAGGGTAAGCTTAAGGGTAAAAGCAAGGGTAAGGGTAAGGGTAAGGGTAAGGGTAAGGGTAAGGGTAAGGGTAAGGGTAAGGGTAAGCTTAAGGGTAAAAGCAAGGGTAAGGGTAAGGGTAAGGGTAAGGGTAAGGGTAAGGGTAAGGGTAAGCCTAAGGGTAAAAGCAAGGGTAAGGGTAAGGGTAAAAGCAAGGGTAAGGGTAAGGGTAAGGGTAAGGGTAAAGGTAAGGGTAAGGGTAAGGGTAAGGGTAAGGGTAAGGGTAAGTGTAAGGGTAAGCTTAAGGGTAAAAGCAAGGGTAAGGGTAAGGGTAAGTGTAAGCTTAAGGGTAAAAGCAAGGGTAAGGGTAAGGGTAAGGGTAAAGGTAAGGGTAAGCCTTAGGGTAAAAGCAAGGGTAAGGGTAAGGGTAAGGGTAAGGGTAAGGGTAAGGGTAAGGGTAAGCTTAAGGGTAAAAGCAAGGGTAAGGGTAAGGGTAAGGGTAAGGGTAAGGGTAAGGGTAAGGGTAAGGGTAAGGGTAAGGGTAAGGGTAAGGGTAAGGGTAAGCTTAAGGGTAAAAGCAAGGGTAAGGGTAAGGGTAAGGTTAAGGGTAAGGGTAAGGGTAAGGGTAAGGGTAAGGGTAAGGGTAAGGGTAAGCTTAAGGGTAAAAGCAAGGGTAAGGGTTAGGGTAAGGGTAAGGGTAAGGGTAAGGGTAAGCTTGAGGGTAAAAGCAAGGGTAAGGGTAAGGGTAAGGGTAAGGGTAAAGGTAAGGGTAAGCCTAAGGGTAAAAGCAAGGGTAAGGGTAAGGGTAAGGGTAAGGGTAAGGGTAAGGGTAAGGGTAAGGGTAAGGGTAAGGGTAAGGGTAAGGGTAAGCTTAAGGGTATAAGCAAGGGTAAGGGTAAGGGTAAGGGTGAGGGTAAGGGTAAGGGTAAGGGTAAGCTTAAGGGTAAAAGCAAGGGTAAGGGTAAGGGTAAGGGTAAGGGTAAGGGTAAGCTTAAGGGTAAAAGCAAGGGTAAGGGTAAGGGTAAGGGTAAGGGTAAGGGTAAGGGTAAGGGTAAGGGTAAGGGTAAGGGTAAGGGTAAGGGTAAAGGTTAGGGTAAGCCTAAGGGTAAAAGCAAGGGTAAGGGTAAAGGTAAGGGTAAGGGTAAGGGTAAGGGTAAGGGTAAGGGTAAGGGTAAGGGTAAGGGTAAGGGTAAGGGTAAGGGTAAGCTTAAGGGTAAAAGCAAGGGTAAGGGTAAGGGTAAGGGTAAGGGTAAGGGTAAGCCTAAGGGTAAAACAAGGGTAAGGGTAAGGGTAAGGGTAAGCTTAAGGGTAAAAGCAAGGGTAAGGGTAAGGGTAAGGGTGAGGGTAAGGGTAAGCTTAAGGGTTAAAGCAAGGGTAAGGGTAAGGGTAAGGGTAAGGGTAAGGGTAAAGGTAAGGGTAAGCCTAAGGGTGAAAGCAAGGGTAAGGGTGAGGGTAAGGGTAAGGGTAAGGGTAAGGGTAAGGGTAAGGGTAAGGGTAAGGGTAAGGGTAAGGGTAAGGGTAAGGGTAAGGGTAAGGGTAAGGGTAAGGGTAAGGGTAAGGGTAAGGGTAAGGGTAAGGGTAAGGGTAAGGGTAAGGGTAAGGGTAAGCTTAAGGGTAAAAGCAAGGGTAAGGGTAAGGGTAAGGGTAAGGGTAAGGGTAAGGGTAAGGGTAAGGGTAAGGGTAAGGGTAAGCTTAAGGGTAAAAGCAAGGGTAAGGGTAAGGGTAAGGGTGAGGGTAAGGGTAAGGGTAAGGGTAAGGGTAAGCTTAAGGGTAAAAGCAAGGGTAAGGGTAAGGGTAAGGGTAAGGGTAAGGGTAAGCTTAAGGGTAAAAGCAAGGGTAAGGGTAAGGGTAAGGGTAAGGGTAAGGGTAAGGGTAAGGGTAAGGGTAAGGGTAAAGGTAAGGGTAAGCCTAAGGGTAAAAGCAAGGGTAAGGGTAAGGGTTAGGGTAAGGGTAAGGGTAAGGGTAAGGGTAAGGGTAAGGGTAAGGGTAAGTGTAAGGGTAAGGGTAAGGGTAAGCTTAAGGGTAAAAGCAAGGGTAAGGGTAAGGGTAAGGGTAAGGGTAAGGGTAAGGGTAAGGGTAAGGGTAAGGGTAAGGGTAAGGGTAAGGGTAAGCTTAAGGGTAAGGGTAAGGGTAAGGGTAAAGGTAAGGGTAAGCCTAAGGGTAAAAGCAAGGGTAAGGGTAAGGGTTAGGGTAAGGGTAAGGGTAAGGGTAAGGGTAAGGGTAAGGGTAAGTGTAAGGGTAAGGGTAAGGGTAAGCTTAAGGGTAAAAGCAAGGGTAAGGGTAAGGGTAAGGGTAAGGGTAAGGGTAAGGGTAAGGGTAAGGGTAAGGGTAAGGGTAAGCTTAAGGGTAAGGGTAAGGGTAAGGGTAAGGGTAAGCCCAAGGGTAAAAGCAAGGGTAAGGGTAAGGGTAAGGGTAAGGGTAAGGGTAAGCTTAAGGGTAAAAGCAAGGGTAAGGGTAAGGGTAAGGGTAAGGGTAAGGGTAAGGGTAAGGGTAAGCTTAAGGGTAAAAGCAAGGGTAAGGGTAAGGGTAAGGGTAAGGGTAAGGGTAAAGGTAAGGGTAAGCCTAAGGGTAAAAGCAAGGGTAAGGGTAAGGGTAAGGGTAAGGGTAAGGGTAAGGGTAAGGGTAAGGGTAAGGGTAAGGGTAAGGGTAAGGGTAAGGGTAAGGGTAAGGGTAAGGGTAAGGGTAAGGGTAAGCTTAAGGGTAAAAGCAAGGGTAAGGGTAAGGGTAAGGGTAAGGGTAAGGGTAAGGGTAAGGGTAAGGGTAAGGGTAAGGGTAAGGGTAAGGGTAAGGGTAAGGGTAAGGGTAAGGGTAAGGGTAAGGGTAAGGGTAAGGGTAAGGGTAAGGGTAAGCTTAAGGGTAAAAGCAAGGGTAAGGGTAAGGGTAAGGGTAAGGGTAAGGGTAAGGGTAAAGGTAAGGGTAAGCCTAAGGGTAAAAGCAAGGGTAAGGGTAAGGGTAAGGGTAAGGGTAAGGGTAAGGGTAAGGGTAAGGGTAAGGGTAAGGGTAAGCTTAAGGGTAAGGGTAAGGGTAAGGGTAAGGGTAAGCCCAAGGGTAAAAGCAAGGGTAAGGGTAAGGGTAAGGGTAAGGGTAAGGGTAAGCTTAAGGGTAAAAGCAAGGGTAAGGGTAAGGGTAAGGGTAAGGGTAAGGGTAAGGGTAAGGGTAAGCTTAAGGGTAAAAGCAAGGGTAAGGGTAAGTGTAAGGGTAAGGGTAAGGGTAAAGGTAAGGGTAAGCCTAAGGGTAAAAGCAAGGGTAAGGGTAAGGGTAAGGGTAAGGGTAAGGGTAAGGGTAAGGGTAAGGGTAAGGGTAAGGGTAAGGGTAAGGGTAAGGGTAAGGGTAAGGGTAAGGGTAAGGGTAAGGGTAAGGGTAAGCTTAAGGGTAAAAGCAAGGGTAAGGGTAAGGGTAAGGGTAAGCTTAAGGGTAAAAGCAAGGGTGAGGGTAAGGGTAAGGGTAAGGGTAAGGGTAAGCTTAAGGGTAAAAGCAAGGGTAAGGGTAAGGGTAAGGGTAAGGGTAAGGGTAAAGGTAAGGGTAAGCCTAAGGGTAAAAGCAAGGGTAAGGGTAAGGGTAAGGGTAAGGGTAAGCTTAAGGGTAAAAGCAAGGGTAAGGGTAAGGGTAAGGGTATGGGTAAGGGTAAGGGTAAGGGTAAGGGTAAGGGTAAGCTTAAGGGTAAGGATAAGGGTAAGGGTAAAAGCAAGGGTAAGGGTAAGGGTAAGGGTAAGGGTAAGGGTAAGGGTAAGCTTAAGGGTAAAAGCAAGGGTAAGGGTAAGGGTAAGGGTAAGGGTGAGGGTAAGGGTAAGGGTAAGGGTAAGCTTAAGGGTAAGGGTAAGGGTAAGGGTAAGCTTAAGGGTAAAAGCAAGGGTAAGGGTAAGGGTAAGGGTGAGGGTAAGGGTAAGGGTAAGGGTAAGGGTAAGGGTAAGGGTAAGCTTAAGGGTAAAAGCAAGGGTAAGGGTAAGGGTAAGGGTAAGGGTAAGGGTAAGGGTAAGGGTAAGGGTAAGGGTAAGGGTAAGGGTAAGGGTAAGGGTAAGGGTGAGGGTAAGGGTAAGGGTAAGCTTAAGGGTAAAAGCGAGGGTAAGGGTAAGGGTAAGGGTAAGGGTAAGGGTAAGGGTAAGGGTAAAGGTAAGGGTAAGCCTAAGGGTAAAAGCAAGGGTAAGGGTAAGGGTAAGGGTAAGGGTAAGGGTAAGGGTAAGGGTAAGAGTAAGGGTAAGGGTAAGGGTAAGGGTAAGCTTAAGGGTAAAAGCAAGGGTAAGGGTAAGGGTAAGGGTAAGGGTAAGCCTAAGGGTAAAAGCAAGGGTAAGGGTAAGGGTAAGGGTAAGGGTAAGGGTAAGGGTAAGGGTAAGCTTAAGGGTAAAAGCAAGGGTAAGGGTAAGTGTAAGGTTAAGAGTAAGGGTAAGGGTAAGGGTAAGCTTAAGGGTAAAAGCAAGGGTGAGGGTAAGGGTAAGGGTAAGGGTAAGGGTAAGGGTAAGCTTAAGGGTAAAAGCAAGGGTAAGGGTAAGGGTAAGGGTAAGGGTAAGGGTAAGGGTAAGGGTAAGGGTAAAGGTAAGGGTAAGGGTAAGGGTAAGGGTAAGGGTAAGGGTAAGGGTAAGGGTAAGGGTAAGGGTAAGCTTAAGGGTAAAAGCAAGGGTAAGAGTAAGGGTAAGGGTAAGGGTAAGCCTAAGGGTAAAAGCAAGGGTAAGGGTAAGGGTAAGGGTAAGGGTAAGGGTAAGCTTAAAGGTAAAAGCAAGGGTAAGGGTGAGGGTAAGGGAAAGGGTAAGGGTAAGGGTAAGCTTAAGGGTAAAAGCAAGGGTAAGGGTAAGTGTAAGGGTAAGGGTAAGGGTAAGGGTAAGGGTAAGGGTAAGGGTAAAGGTAAGGGTAAGCCTAAGGGTAAAAGCAAGGGTAAGGGTAAGGGTAAGGGTAAGGGTAAGGGTAAGGGTAAGGGTAAGGGTAAGGGTAAGGGTAAGGGTAAGCTTAAGGGTAAAAGCAAGGGTAAGGGTTAGGGTAAGGGTAAGGGTAAGGGTAAGGGTAAGGGTAAGGGTAAGGGTAAAGGTAAGGGTAAGCCTAAGGGTAAAAGCAAGGGTAAGGGTAAGGGTAAGGGTAAGGGTAAGGGTAAGGGTAAGGGTAAGGGTAAGGGTAAGGGTAAGGGTAAGGGTAAGGGTAAGGGTAAGCTTAAGGGTAAAAGCAAGGGTAAGGGTAAGAGTAAGGGTGAGGGTAAGGGTAAGGGTAAGGGTAAGGGTAAGCTTAAGGGTAAAAGCGAGGGTAAGGGTAAGGGTAAGGGTAAGGGTAAGGGTAAGGGTAAGGGTAAGGGTAAGGGTAAGGGTAAGGGTAAGGGTAAGCTTTAGGGTAAAAGCAAGGGTAAGGGTAAGGGTAAGGGTAAGGGTAAGGGTAAGGGTAAGGGTAAGGGTAAGGGTAAGGGTAAGCTTAAGGGTAAAAGCAAGGGTAAGGGTAAGGGTAAGGGTAAGGGTAAGGGTAAGGGTAAGGGTAAGGGTAAAGGTAAGGGTAAGCCTAAGGTTAAATGCAAGGGTAAGGGTAAGGGTAAGGGTAAGGGTAAGGGTAAGTGTAAGGGTAAGGGTAAGGGTAAGGGTAAGGGTAAGGGTAAGCTTAAAGGTAAAAGCAAGGGTAAGGGTAAGGGTAAGGGTAAGGGTAAGGGTAAGGGTAAGGGTAAGGGTAAGGGTAAGGTTAAGCTTAAGGGTAAGGAAAAGGGTAAGGGTAAGGGTAAGCTTAAGGGTAAAAGCAAGGGTAAGGGTAAGGGTTAGGGTAAGGGTAAGGGTAAGCTTAAGGGTAAAAGCAAGGGTAAGGGTAAGGGTAAGGGTAAGGGTAAGGGTAAGGGTAAGGGTAAGGGTAAGCTTAAGGGTAAAAGCAAGGGTAAGGGTAAGGGTAAGGGTAAGGGTAAGGGTAAAGGTAAGGGTAAGCCTAAGGGTAAAAGCAAGGGTAAGGGTAAGGGTAAGGGTAAAGGTAAGGGTTAGGGTAAGGGTAAGGGTAAGGGTAAGGGTAAGGGTAAGGGAAAGGGTAAGGGTAAGGGTAAGGGTAAGGGTAAGGGTGAGGGTAAGGGTAAGGGTAAGGGTAAGCTTAAGGGTAAAAGCAAGGGTAAGGGTAAGGGTAAGGGTAAGGGTAAGCCTTACCCTTACCCTTACCCTTACCCTTGCTTTTACCCTTAAGCTTACCCTTACCCTTACCCTTACACTTAGCCTTACCCTAACCCTTACCCTTGCTTTTACCCTTAGGCTTACCCTTACCCTTACCCTAACCCTTACCCTTGCTTTTACCCTTAAGCTTACCCTTACCCTTACCCTTACCCTTACCCTTACCCTTACCCTTACCCTTACCCTTACCCTTACCCTTACCCTTGCTTTTACCCTTAGGCTTACCCTTACCTTTACCCTTACCCTTACCCTTACCCTTACCCTTACCCTTACCCTTACCCTTGCTTTTACCCTTAAGCTTACCCTTACCCTTACCCTTACCCTTACCCTTACCCTTACCCTTACCCTTACCCTTACCCTTACCCTTACTTTTACCCTTAAGCTTACCCTTACCCTTACCCTTACCCTTACCCTTACCCTTACCCTTACCCTTACCCTTACCCTTACCCTTACCCTTGCTTTTACCCTTAAGCTTACCCTTACCCTTACCCTTACCCTTACCCTTAAGCTTACCCTTACCCTTACCCTTACCCTTACCCTTACCCTTACCCTTACCCTTACCCTTGCTTTTACCCTTAAGCTTACCCTTACCCTTACCCTTACCCTTACCCTTACCCTTGCTTTTACCCTTAAGCTTACCCTTACCCTTACCCTTACCCTTACCCTTAAGCTTACCCTTACCCTTACCCTTACCCTTACCCTTACCCTTACCCTTACCCTTACCCTTACCCTTACCCTTACCCTTACCCTTACCCTTACCCTTACCCTTACCCTTACCCTTACCCTTACCCTTACCCTTACCCTTACCCTTACCCTTACCCTTGCTTTTACCCTTAAGCTTACCCTTACCCTTACCCTTACCCTTACCCTTACCCTTAAGCTTACCCTTACCCTTACCCTTACCCTTACCCTTACCCTTGCTTTTACCCTTAAGCTTACCCTTACCCTTACCCTTACCCTTACCCTTAAGCTTACCCTTACCCTTACCCTTACCCTTACCCTTACCCTTACCCTTACCCTTACCCTTACCCTTAACCTTACCCTTGCTTTTACCCTTAAGCTTACCCTTACCCTTACCCTTACCCTTACCCTTAAGCTTACCCTTACCCTTACCCTTACCCTTACCCTTACCCTTACCCTTACCCTTACCCTTACCCTTGCTTTTACCCTTAAGCTTACCCTTACCCTTACCCTTACCCTTACCCTTACCCTTGCTTTTACCCTTGAGCTTACCCTTACCCTTACCCTTCCCTTACCCTTAAGCTTACCCTTACCCTTACCCTTACCCTTACCCTTACCCTTACCCTTACCCTTACCCTTACCCTTGCTTTTACCCTTAAGCTTACCCTTACACTTACCCTTACCCTTACCCTTACGCTTACCCTTACCCTTACCCTTACCCTTACCCTTACCCTTACCCTTACCCTTGCTTTTACCCTAAGGCTTACCCTTACCTTTACCCTTACCCTTACCCTTACCCTTACCCTTACCCTTACCCTTACCCTTACCCTTACCCTTACCCTTGCTTTTACCCTTAAGCTTACCCTTACCCTTACCCTTTCCCTTACCATTACCCTTACCCTTGCTTTTACCTTTAAGCTTACCCTTACCCTTACCCTTACCCTTACCCTTACCCTTGCTTTTACCCTTAGGCTTACCCTTACCCTTACCCTTACCCTTACCCTTGCTTTTACCCTTAAGCTTACCCTTACCCTTACCCTTACCCTTACCCTTACCCTTACCCTTACCCTTACCCTTACCCTTACCCTTACCCTTACCCTTACCCTTACCCTTACCCTTACCTTTACCCTTACCCTTACCCTTACCCTTACCCTTACCCTTACCCTTACCCTTACCCTTGCTTTTACCCTTAAGCTTACCCTTACCCTCACCCTTACCCTTACCCTTACCCTTACCCTTACCCTTACCCTTACCCTTACCCTTACCCTCACCCTTGCTTTTACCCTTAAGCTTACCCTTACCCTTACCCTTACCCTTACCCTTACCCTTACCCTTACCCTTACCCTTACCCTTACCCTTACCCTTGCTTTTACCCTCAAGCTTACCCTTACCCTTACCCTTACCCTTACCCTTACCCTTGCTTTTACCCTTAGGCTTACCCTTACCCTTACCCTTACCCTTACCCTTGCTTTTACCCTTAAGCTTACCCTTACCCTTACCCTTACCCTTACTCTTACCCTTACCCTTACCCTTACCCTTACCCTTACCCTTGCTTTTACCCTTAGGCTTACCCTTACCTTTACCCTTACCCTTACCCTTACCCTTACCCTTACCCTTACCCTTACCCTTACCCTTACCCTTACCCTTACCCTTACCCTTGCTTTTACCCTTAAGCTTACCCTTACCCTTACCCTTACCCTTACCCTTACCCTTACCCTTACCCTTACCCTTACCCTTACCCTTACCCTTTCCCTTACCCTTGCTTTTACCCTTAAGCTTACCCTTACCCTTACCCTTACCCTTACCCTTACCCTTACCCTTACCCTAACCCTTACCCTTACCCTTACCCTTACCCTTACCCTTACCCTTACCCTTACCCTTACCCTTGCTTTTACCCTTAAGCTTACCCTTACCCTTACCCTTACCCTTACCCTTAAGCTTACCCTTACCCTTACCCTTACCCTTACCCTTACCCTTACCCTTACCCTTACCCTTACCCTTACCCTTACCCTTGCTTTTACCCTTAAGCTTACCCTTACCCTTACCCTTACCCTTACCCTTACCCTTGCTTTTACCCTTACCCTTATCCTTACCCTTAAGCTTACCCTTACCCTTACCCTTACCCTTACCCTTACCCTTACCCTTACCCTTACCCTTACCCTTACCCTTACCCTTACCCTTACCCTTGCTTTTACCCTTAAGCTTACCCTTACCCTTACCCTTACCCTTACCCTTACCCTTACCCTTACCCTCACCCTTGCTTTTACCCTTAAGCTTACCCTTACCCTTACCCTTACCCTTACCCTTACCCTTACCCTTACCCTTACCCTTACCCTTACCCTTACCCTTACCCTTACCCTTACCCTTACCCTTACCCTTACCCTTACCCTTACCCTTACCCTTACCCTTACCCTTGCTTTTACCCTTAAGCTTACCCTTACCCTTACCCTTACCCTTACCCTTACCATTACCCTTACCCTTACCCTTACCCTTACCCTTGCTTTTACCCTTAGGCTTACCCTTACCTTTACCCTTACCCTTACCCTTACCCTTACCCTTACCCTTACCCTTACCCTTACCCTTACCCTTACCCTTGCTTTTACCCTTAAGCTTACCCTTACCCTTACCCTTACCCTTACCCTTACCCTTGCTTTTACCCTTAAGCTTACCCTTACCCTTACCCTTACCCTTACCCTTGCTTTTACCCTTAGGCTTACCCTTACCCTTACCCTTACCCTTACCCTTAAGCTTACCCTTACCCTTACCCTTACCCTTACCCTTACCCTTACCCTTACCCTTACCCTTACCCTTACCCTTGCTTTTACCCTTGAGCTTACCCTTACCCTAACCTTTACACTTACCCTTACCCTTACCCTTACCCTTACCCTTACCCTTACCCTTACCCTTACCCTTACCCTTACCCTTACCCTTACCCTAACCCTTACCCTTACCCTTGCTTTTACCCTTAGGCTTACCCTTACCTTTACCCTTACACTTACCCTTACCCTTAAGCTTACCCTTACCCTTACCCTTACCCTTACCCTTACCCTTACCCTTACCCTTACCCTTACCCTTACCCTTACCCTTACCCTTACCCTTACCCTTACCCTTACCCTTACCCTTGCTTTTACCCTTAAGCTTACCCTTACCCTTACCCTTACACTTACCCTTACCCTTATCCTTACCCTTACCCTTACCCTTACCCTTACCCTTACCCTAACCCTTACCCTTACCCTTGCTTTTACCCTTAGGCTTACCCTTACCTTTACCCTTACCCTTACCCTTACCCTTGCCCTTACCCTTACCCTTACCCTTACCCTTGCTTTTACCCTTAAGCTTACCCTTACCCTTACCCTTACCCTTACCCTTACCCTTGCTTTTACCCTTAAGCTTACCCTTACCCTTACCCTTACCCTTACCCTTACCCTCACCCTTACCCTTACCCTTACCCTTGCTTTTACCCTTAAGCTTACCCTTACCCTTACCCTTACCCTTACCCTTACCCTTACCCTTACCCTTACCCTTACCCTTACCCTTACCCTTACCCTTACCCTTGCTTTTACCCTTAAGCTTACCCTTACCCTTACCCTTACCCTTACCCTTACCCTTACCCTTACCCTTACCCTTACCCTTACCCTTACCCTTACCCTTACCCTTACACTTACCCTTGCTTTTACCCTTAGGCTTACCCTTACCTTTACCCTTACCCTTACCCTTACCCTTACCCTTACCCTTACCCTTGCTTTAACCCTTAAGCTTACCCTTACCCTCACCCTTACCCTTACCCTTACCCTTGCTTTAACCCTTAAGCTTACCCTTACCCTTACCCTCACCCTTACCCTTACCCTTGTTTTACCCTTAGGCTTACCCTTACCCTTACCCTTACCCTTATCTTGCTTTTACCCTTAAGCTTACCCTTACCCTTACCCTTACCCTTACCCTTACCCTTACCCTTACCCTTACCCTTACCCTTACCCTTACACTTACCCTTACCCTTACCTTTACCCTTACCCTTGCTTTTACCCTTAGGCTTACCCTAACCTTTACCCTTACCCTTACCCTTACCCTTACCCTTACACTTACCCTTACCCTTACCCTTACCCTTACCCTTACCCTTACCCTTACCCTTGCTTTTACCCTTAAGCTTACCCTTACCCTTACCCTTACCCTTACCCTCACCCTTACCCTTACCCTTACCCTTGCTTTTACCCTTAAGCTTACCCTTACCCTTACCCTTACCCTCACCCTTACCCTTACCCTTACCCTTGCTTATACCCTTAAGCTTACCCTTACCCTTACCCTTACCCTTACCCTTACCCTTACCCTTACCCTTACCCTTACCCTTACCCTTACCCTTACCCTTACCCTTACCCTTGCTTTTACCCTTAGGCTTACCCTTACCTTTACCCTTACCCTTACCCTTACCCTTACCCTTGCTTTTACCCTCAAGCTTACCCTTACCCTTACCCTTACCCTTACCCTAAACCTTACCCTTGCTTTTACCCTTAAGCTTACCCTTACCCTTACCCTTACCCTTACCCTTACCCTTACCCTTACCCTTACCCTTACCCTTACCCTTGCTTTTACCCTTAGGCTTACCCTTACCTTTACCCTTACCCTTACCCTTACCCTTACCCTTGCTTTTACCCTCAAGCTTACCCTTACCCTTACCCTTACCCTTACCCTTACCCTTACCCTTACCCTTACCCTTACCCTTACCCTTACCCTTACCTTTACCCTTACCCTTGCTTTTACCCTTAGGCTTACCCTAACCTTTACCCTTACCCTTACCCTTACCCTTACCCTTACACTTACCCTTACCCTTACCCTTACCCTTACCCTTACCCTTACCCTTACCCTTGCTTTTACCCTTAAGCCTACCCTTACCCTTACCCTTACCCTCACCCTTACCCTTACCCTTACCCTTGCTTTTACCCTTAAGCTTACCCTTACCCTTACCCTTACCCTCACCCTTACCCTTACCCTTACCCTTGCTTATACCCTTAAGCTTACCCTTACCCTTACCCTTACCCTTACCCTTACCCTTACCCTTACCCTTACCCTTACCCTTACCCTTACCCTTACCCTTACCCTTGCTTTTACCCTTACCCTTACCCTTACCCTTACCCTTACCCTTACCCTTACCCTTACCCTTGCTTTTACCCTTAAGCTTACCCTTACCCTTACCCTTACCCTTACCCTTACCCTTACCCTTACCCTTACCCTTACCCTTACCCTTACCCTTACCCTTACCCTTACCCTTACCCTTGCTTTTACCCTAAGGCTTACGCTTACCTTTACCCTTACCCTTACCCTTACCCTTGCTTTTACCCTTAAGCTTACACTTACCCTTACCCTTACCCTTACCCTTACCACTACCCTTGCTTTTACCCTTAAGCTTACCCTTACCCTTACCCTTACCCTTACCCTTACCCTTACCCTTACCCTTACCCTTACCCTTGCTTTTACCCTTACCCTTACCCTTGCTTTTACCCTTAGGCTTACCCTTACCCTTACCCTTACCCTTACCCTTACCCTTACCCTTACCCTTACCCTTGCTTTTACCCTTAAGCTTACCCTTACCCTTACCCTTACCCTTACCCTTACCCTTACCCTTACCCTTACCCTTACCCTTACCCTTACCCTTACCCTTACCCTTACCCTTGCTTTTACCCTTAAGCTTACCCTTACCCTTACCCTTACCCTTACCCTTACCCTTACCCTTACCCTTTCCCTTACCCTTACCCTTACCCTTACCCTTGCTTTTACCCTTAAGCTTACCCTTACCCTTACCCTTACCCTTACCCTTACCCTTACCCTTACCCTTACCCTTGCTTTTACCCTTAAGCTTACCCTTACCCTTACCCTTACCCTTACCCTTACCCATACCCTTGCTTTTACCCTTAGGCTTACCCTTACCTTTACCCTTACCCTTACCCTTACCCTTACCCTTACCCTAACCCTTAACCCTTGCTTTTACCCTTAAGCTTACCCTTACCCTTACCCTTACCCTTACCCTTACCCTTACCCTTACCCTTACCCTTGCTTTTACCCTTAAGCTTACCCTTACCCTTACCCTTACCCTTACCCTTACCCTTGCTTTTACCCTTAGGCTTACCCTTACCCTTACCCTTACCCTTACCCTTACCCTTACCCTTACCCTTACCCTTACCCTTACCCTTACCCTTACCCTTACCCTTACCCTTACCCTCACCCTTGCTTTTACCCTTAAGCTTACCCTTACCCTTACCCTTACCCTTACCCTTACCCTTACCCTTACCCTTACCCTTACCCTTACCCTTACCCTTACCCTTACCCTTACCCTTACCCTTACCCTTACCCTTACCCTTACCCTTGCTTTTACCCTTAGGCTTACCCTTACCTTTACCCTTACCCTTACCCTTACCCTTACCCTTGCTTTTACCCTTAAGCTTACCCTTACCCTTACCCTTACCCTTACCCTTGCTTTTACCCTTAAGCTTACCCTTACCCTTACCCTTACCCTCACCCTTACCCTTACCCTTACCCTTACCCTTGCTTTTACCCTTAAGCTTACCCTTACCCTTACCCTTACCCTTACCCTTACCCTTACCCTTACCCTTACCCTTGCTTTTACCCTTAAGCTTACCCTTACCCTTACCCTTACCCTTACCCTTACCCTTACCCTTACCCTTACACTTACCCTTACCCTTACCCTTACCCTTACCCTTGCTTTTACCCTTAGGCTTACCCTTACCTTTACCCTTACCCTTACCCTTACCCATACCCTTACACTTACCCTTGCTTTTACCCTTAAGCTTACCCTTACCCTTACCCTTACCCTTACCCTTACCCTTACCCTTACCCTTGCTTTTACCCTTAAGCTTACCCTTACCCTTACCCTTACCCTTACCCTTACCCTTGCTTTTACCCTTAGGCTTACCCTTACCCTTACCCTTACCCTTGCTTTTACCCTTAAGCTTACCCTTACACTTACCCTTACCCTTACCCTTACCCTTACCCTTACCCTTACCCTTACCCTTACCCTTACCCTTACCCTTGCTTTTACCCTTAGGCTTACCCTTACCTTTACCCTTACCCTTACCCTTACCCTTACCCTTACCCTTACCCTTACCCTTACCCTTACCCTTACCCTTACCCTTACCCTTACCCTTACCCTTACCCTTACCCTTACCCTTGCTTTTACCCTTAAGCTTACCCTTACCCTTACCCTTACCCTTACCCTTACCCTTACCCTTACCCTTGCTTTTACCCTTAAGCTTACCCTTACCCTTACCCTTACCCTTACCCTTACCCTTACCCTCACCCTTACCCTCACCCTTACCCTTGCTTATACCCTTAAGCTTACCCTTACCCTTACCCTTACCCTTACCCTTACCCTTACCCTTACCCTTACCCTTACCCTTACCCTTGCTTTTACCCTTAGGCTTACCCTTACCTTTACCCTTACCCTTACCCTTACCCTTATCCTTACCCTTACCCTTACCCTTACCCTTACCCTTACCCTTGCTTTTACCCTTAAGCTTACCCTTACCCTTACCCTTACCCTTACCCTTACCCTAACCCTTACCCTTGCTTTTACCCTTTAGCTTACCCTTACCCTTACCCTTACCCTTACCCTTACCCTTACCCTTACCCTTACCCTTACCCTTACCCTTACCCTTACCCTTACCCTTACCCTTACCCTTACCCTTACCCTTACCCTTACCCTTACCCTTGCTTTTACCCTTAGGCTCACCCTTACCTTTACCCTTACCCTTACCCTTACCCTTACCCTTACCCTTACCCTTACCCTTACCCTTACCCTTGCTTTTACCCTTAAGCTTACCCTTACCCTTACCCTTACCCTTACCCTTACCTTTACCCTTGCATTTACCCTTAAGCTTACCCTTATCCTTACCCTTACCCTCACCCTTAACCTTGCTTTTACCCTTAAGCTTACCCTTACCCTTACCCTTACCCTTACCCTTACCTTTACCCTTGCTTTTACCCTTAAGCTTACCCTTACCCTTACCCTTACCCTTACCCTTACCCTTACCCTTGCTTTTACCCTTAGGCTTACCCTTACCCTTACCCTTACCCTTACCCTTGCTTTTACCCTTAAGCTTACCCTTACCCTTACCCTTACTCTTACCCTTACCCTTACCCTTACCCTTACCCTTACCCTTACCCGTACCCTTACCCTTGCTTTTACCCTAAGGCTTACCCTTACCTTTACCCTTACCCTAACCCTTACCCTTACCCTTACCCTTACCCTTACCCTTGCTTTTACCCTTAAGCTTACCCTTACCCTAACCCTTACGCTTACCCTTACCCTTACCCTTACCCTTGCTTTTACCCTTAAGCTTACCCTTACCCTTACCCTTACCCTTACCCTTACCCTTACCCTTACCCTTACCCTTACCCTTACCCTTAACCTTACCCTTACCCTTGCTTTTACCCTTAAGCTTACCCTTACCCTTACCCTTACCCTTACCCTTACCCTTACCCTTACCCTTACCCTTACCCTAACCTTTACCCTTGCTTTTACCCTTAAGCTTACCCTTACACTTACCCTTACCCCTACCCTTACCCTTACCTTTACCCTTACCCTTACCCTTACCCTTACCCTTACCCTTACCCTTACCCTTACCCTTACCCTTACCCTTGCTTTTACCCTTAAGCTTACCCTTACCCTTACCCTTACCCTTACCCTTACCCTTACTTTTACCCTTACCCTTACCCTTGCTTTTACCCTTAAGCTTACCCTTACCCTTACCCTTACCCTTACCCTTACCCTTGCTTTTACCCTTAGGCTTACCCTTACCTTTACCCTTACCCTTACCCTTACCCTTACCCTTACCCTTACCCTTACCCTTGCTTTTACCCTTAAGCTTACCCTTACCCTTACCCTTACCCTTACCCTTACCCTTACCCTTACCCTTACCCTCACCCTTGCTTTTACCCTTAAGCTTACCCTTACCCTTACCCTTACCCTTACCCTTGCTTTTACCCTTAGGCTTACCCTTACCCTTACCTTTACCCTTACCCTTGCTTTTACCCTTAAGCTCACCCTTACCCTTACCCTTACTCTTACCCTTACCCTTACCCTTACCCTTACCCTTACCCTTACCCTTACCCTTACCCTTACCCTTACCCTTACCCTTACCCTTACCCTTACCCTTACCCTTACCCTTACCCTTGCTTTTACCCTTAGGCTTACCCTTACCTTTACCCTTACCCCAACCCTTACCCTTACCCTTACCCTTACCCTTACCCTTGCTTTTACCCTTAAGCTTACCCTTACCCTTACCCTTACCCTTACCCTTACCCTTACCCTTACCCTTGCTTTTACCCTTAAGCTTACCCTTACCCTTACCCTTTCCCTTACCCTTACCCTTACCCTTACCCTTACCCTTACCCTTACCCTTACCCTTGCTTTTACCCTTAAGCTTACCCTTACCCTTACCCTTACCCTTACCCTTACCCTTACCTTACCCTTACCCTTACCCTTATCCTTGCTTTTACCCTTAGGCTTACCCTTACCTTTACCCTTACCCTTACCCTTTCCCTTACCCTTACCCTTGCTTTTACCCTTAAGCTTACCCTTACCCTTACCCTTACCCTTACCCTTAAGCTTACCCTTACCCTTACCCTTACCCTTACCCTTACCCTTACCCTTACCCTTACCCTTACCCTTACCCTTACCCTTACCCTTACCCTTGCTTTTACCCTTAAGCTTACCCTTACCCTTACCCTTACCCTTACCCTTACCCTTGCTTTTACCCTTAAGCTTACCCTTACCCTTACCCTTACCCTTACCCTTAAGCTTTCCCTTACCCTTACCCTTACCCTTACCCTTACCCTTACCCTTACCCTTACCCTTACCCTTACCCTTACCCTTACCCTTACCCTTACCCTTACCCTTGCTTTTACCCTTAAGCTTACCCTTACCCTTACCCTTACCCTTAAGCTTACCCTTACCCTTACCCTTACCCTTACCCTCACCCTTACCCTTACCCTTGCTTTTACCCTTAAGCTTACCCTTACCCTTACCCTTACCCTTACCCTTAAGCTTACCCTTACCCTTACCCTTACCCTTACCCTTACCCTTACCCTTGCTTTTACCCTTAAGCTTACCCTTACCCTTACCCTTACACTTACCCTTACCCTTAAGCTTACCCTTACCCTTACCCTTACCCTTACCCTTACCCTTACCCTTACCCTTACCCTTACCCTTACCCTTACCCTTACCCTTACCCTTACCCTTGCTTTTACCCTTAAGCTTACCCTTACCCTTACCCTTACCCTTACCCTTGCTTTCACCCTTAAGCTTACCCTTACCCTTACCCTTACCCTTAAACTTACCCTTAACCTTACCCTTACCCTTACCCTTACCCTTACCCTTACCCTTACCCTTACCCTTACCCTTACCCTTACCCTTACCCTTGCTTTTACCCTTAAGCTTACCCTTACCCTTACCCTTAACCTTACCCTTACCCTTACCCTTACCCTTACCCTTACCCTTGCTTTTACCCTTAGGCTTACCCTTACTTTTACCCTTACCCTTACCCTTACCCTTACCCTTACCCTTACCCTTACCCTTACCTTTACCCTTACCCTTGCTTTTACCCTTAAGCTTACCCTTACCCTTACCCTTACCCTTACCCTTACCCTTACTCTTGCTTTTACCCTTAAGCTTACCCTTACCCTTACCCTTACCCTTACCCTTACCCTTACCCTTACCCTCGCTTTTACCCTTAGGCTTACCCTTACCCTTTCCCTTACCCTTACCCTTGCTTTTACCCTTAAGCTTACCCTTACCCTTACCCTTACCCTTACCCTTACCCTTACCCTTACCCTTACCCTTACCCTTACCCTTACCCTTACCCTTACCCTAACCCTTACCCTTACCCTTACCCTTACCCTTACCCTTGCTTTTACCCTTAGGCTTACCCTTACCTTTACCCTTACCCTTACCCTTACCCTTACCCTTGCTTTTACTCTTAAGCTTACCCTTACCCTTACCCTTACCCTTACCCTTACCCTTACCCTTAACCTTACCCTTACCCTTACCCTTACCCTTACCCTTACCCTTACCCTTACCCTTACCCTTACCCTTACCCTTACCCTTACCCTTGCTTTTACCCTTAAGCTTACCCTTACCCTTACCCTTACCCTTACCCTTACCCTTACCCTTACCCTTACCCTCACCCTTGCTTTTACCCTTAAGCTTACCCTTACCCTTACCCTTACCCTTACCCTTACCCTTACCCTTGCTTTTACCCTTAAGCTTACCCTTACCCTTACCCTTACCCTTACCCTTACCCTTGCTTTTACCCTTAGGCTTACCTTTACCCTTACCCTTACCCTTACCCTTGCTTTTACCCTTAAGCTTACCCTTACCCTTACCCTTACCCTTACTCTTACCCTTACCCTTACCCTTACCCTTACCCTTGCTTTTACCCTTAGGCTTACCCTTACCTTTACCCTTACCCTTACCCTTACCCTTACCCTTGCTTTTACCCTTAAGCTTACCCTTACCCTTACCCTTACCCTTACCCTTACCCTTACCTTACCCTTACCCTTACCCTTATCCTTGCTTTTACCCTTAGGCTTACCCTTACCTTTACCCTTACCCTTACCCTTTCCCTTACCCTTACCCTTGCTTTTACCCTTAAGCTTACCCTTACCCTTACCCTTACCCTTACCCTTAAGCTTACCCTTACCCTTACCCTTACCCTTACCCTTACCCTTACCCTTACCCTTACCCTTACCCTTACCCTTACCCTTACCCTTACCCTTGCTTTTACCCTTAAGCTTACCCTTACCCTTACCCTTACCCTTACCCTTACCCTTGCTTTTACCCTTAAGCTTACCCTTACCCTTACCCTTACCCTTACCCTTAAGCTTTCCCTTACCCTTACCCTTACCCTTACCCTTACCCTTACCCTTACCCTTACCCTTACCCTTACCCTTACCCTTACCCTTACCCTTACCCTTACCCTTGCTTTTACCCTTAAGCTTACCCTTACCCTTACCCTTACCCTTAAGCTTACCCTTACCCTTACCCTTACCCTTACCCTCACCCTTACCCTTACCCTTGCTTTTACCCTTAAGCTTACCCTTACCCTTACCCTTACCCTTACCCTTAAGCTTACCCTTACCCTTACCCTTACCCTTACCCTTACCCTTACCCTTGCTTTTACCCTTAAGCTTACCCTTACCCTTACCCTTACACTTACCCTTACCCTTAAGCTTACCCTTACCCTTACCCTTACCCTTACCCTTACCCTTACCCTTACCCTTACCCTTACCCTTACCCTTACCCTTACCCTTACCCTTACCCTTGCTTTTACCCTTAAGCTTACCCTTACCCTTACCCTTACCCTTACCCTTGCTTTCACCCTTAAGCTTACCCTTACCCTTACCCTTACCCTTAAACTTACCCTTAACCTTACCCTTACCCTTACCCTTACCCTTACCCTTACCCTTACCCTTACCCTTACCCTTACCCTTACCCTTACCCTTGCTTTTACCCTTAAGCTTACCCTTACCCTTACCCTTAACCTTACCCTTACCCTTACCCTTACCCTTACCCTTACCCTTGCTTTTACCCTTAGGCTTACCCTTACTTTTACCCTTACCCTTACCCTTACCCTTACCCTTACCCTTACCCTTACCCTTACCTTTACCCTTACCCTTGCTTTTACCCTTAAGCTTACCCTTACCCTTACCCTTACCCTTACCCTTACCCTTACTCTTGCTTTTACCCTTAAGCTTACCCTTACCCTTACCCTTACCCTTACCCTTACCCTTACCCTTACCCTCGCTTTTACCCTTAGGCTTACCCTTACCCTTTCCCTTACCCTTACCCTTGCTTTTACCCTTAAGCTTACCCTTACCCTTACCCTTACCCTTACCCTTACCCTTACCCTTACCCTTACCCTTACCCTTACCCTTACCCTTACCCTTACCCTAACCCTTACCCTTACCCTTACCCTTACCCTTACCCTTGCTTTTACCCTTAGGCTTACCCTTACCTTTACCCTTACCCTTACCCTTACCCTTACCCTTGCTTTTACTCTTAAGCTTACCCTTACCCTTACCCTTACCCTTACCCTTACCCTTACCCTTAACCTTACCCTTACCCTTACCCTTACCCTTACCCTTACCCTTACCCTTACCCTTACCCTTACCCTTACCCTTACCCTTACCCTTGCTTTTACCCTTAAGCTTACCCTTACCCTTACCCTTACCCTTACCCTTACCCTTACCCTTACCCTTACCCTCACCCTTGCTTTTACCCTTAAGCTTACCCTTACCCTTACCCTTACCCTTACCCTTACCCTTACCCTTGCTTTTACCCTTAAGCTTACCCTTACCCTTACCCTTACCCTTACCCTTACCCTTGCTTTTACCCTTAGGCTTACCTTTACCCTTACCCTTACCCTTACCCTTGCTTTTACCCTTAAGCTTACCCTTACCCTTACCCTTACCCTTACTCTTACCCTTACCCTTACCCTTACCCTTACCCTTGCTTTTACCCTTAGGCTTACCCTTACCTTTACCCTTACCCTTACCCTTACCCTTACCCTTACCCTTACCCTTACCCTTACCCTTACCCTTACCCTTGCTTTTACCCTTAAGCTAACCCTTACCCTTACCCTTACCCTTACCCTTACCCTTAACCTTACCCCTACCCTTGCTTTTACCCTTAAGCTCACCCTTACCCTTACCCTTACCCTTACCCTTACCCTTACACTTACCCTTACCCTGACCCTTACCCTTGCTTTTACCTTTAAGCTTACCCTTACCCTTACCCTTACCCTTACCCTTAAGCTTACCCTTACCCTTACCCTTACCCTTACCCTTACCCTTACCCTTGCTTTTACCCTTAAGCTTACCCTTACCCTTACCCTTACCCTTACCCTTACTCTTACCCTTGCTTTTACCCTTAAGCTTACCCTTACCCTTACCCTTACCCTTACACTTACCCTTGCTTTTACCCTTACCCTTACCCTTACCCTTACCCTTACCCTTACCCTTGCTTTTACCCTTAAGCTTACCCTTACCCTTACCCTTACCCTTACCCTAACCCTTACCCTTAACCTTACCCTTACCCTTACCCTTACCCTTACCCTTACCCTTGCTTTTACCCTTAGGCTTACCCTTACCTTTACCCTTACCATTACCCTTACCCTTACCCTTACCCTTACCCTTACCCTTGCTTTTACCCTTAAGCTTACCCTTACCCTTACCCTTACCCTTACCCTTACCCTTACCCTTACCCTTACCCTTACCCTTACCCTTACCCTTACCCTTGCTTTTACCCTTAAGCTTACCCTTACCCTAACCCTTACCCTTACCCTTACCCTTACCCTTACCCTTAACCTTACCCTTACCCTTACCCTTGCTTTTACCCTTAAGCTTACCCTTACCCTTACCCTTACTCTTACCCTTACCCTTACCCTTACCCTTACCCTTACCCTTGCTTTTACCCTTAAGCTTACCCTTACCCTTACCTTTACCCTTACCCTTACCCTTACCCTTACCCTTACCCTTACCCTTACCCTTACCCTTACCCTTACCCTTACCCTTGCTTTTACCCTTAGGCTTACCCTTACCTTTAGCCTTACCCTTACCCTTACCCTTACCCTTACCCTTACCCTTACCCTTGCTTTTACCCTTAAGCTTACCCCTACCCTTACCCTTACCCTTACCCTTACACTTACCCTTACCCTTGCTTTTACCCTTAAGCTTACCCTTACCCTTACCCTTACCCTTACACTTACCCTTGCTTTTACCCTTAGGCTTACCCTTACCCTTACCCTTACCCTTACCCTTAAGCTTACCCTTACCCTTACCCTTACCCTTACCCTTACCCTTACCCTTACCCTTACCCTTACCCTTACCCTTACCCTTACCCTTACCCTTGCTTTTACCCTTAAGCTTACCCTTACCCTTACCCTTACTCTTACCCTTACCCTTACCCTTACCCTTACCCTTGCTTTTACCCTTAAGCTTACCCTTACCCTTACCTTTACCCTTACCCTTACCCTTACCCTTACCCTTACCCTTACCCTTACCCTTACCCTTACCCTTACCCTTACCCTTGCTTTTACCCTTAAGCTTACCCTTACCCTTACCCTTACCCTTACCCTTACCCTTACCCTTGCTTTTACCCTTAAGCTTACCCTTACCCTTACCCTTACCCTTACACTTACCCTTGCTTTTACCCTTAAGCTTACCCTTACCCTTATCCTTACCCTTACCCTTACTCTTACCCTTACCCTTACCCTTGCTTTGACCCTTAGGCTTACCCTTACCTTTACCCTTACCCTTACCCTTACCCTTACCCTTACCCTTACCCTTACCCTTACCCTTACCCTTACCCTTACCCTTACCCTTACCCTTACCCTTGCTTTTACCCTTAAGCTTACCCTTACCCTTACCCTTACCCTTACCCTTGCTTTTACCCTTAGGCTTACCCTTACCCTTACCCTTACCCTTGCTTTTACCCTTAAGCTTACCCTTACCCTTACCCTTACCCTTACCCTTACCCTTACCCTTACCCTTGCTTTTACCCTTAGGCTTAACCTTACCTTTACCCTTACCCTTACCCTTACCCTTACCCTTACCCTTACCCTTACCCTTACCCTTACCCTTACCCTTGCTTTTACCCTTAAGCTTACCCTTACCCTTACCCTTACCCTTACCCTTACCCTTACCCTTACCCTTACCCTTACCCTTACCCTTACCCTTACCCTTGCTTTTACCCTTAAGCTCACCCTTACCCTTACCCTTACCCTTACCCTCACCCTTACCCTTACCCTTACCCTTGCTTATACCCTTAAGCTTACCCTTACCCTTACCCTTACCCTTACCCTTACCCTTACCCTTACCCTTACCCTTACCCTTACCCTTACCCTTACCCTTACCCTTACCCTTACCCTTGCTTTTACCCTTAGGCTTACCCTTACCTTTACCCTTACCCTTACCCTTACGCTTACCCTTACCCTTACCCTTGCTTTTACCCTTAAGCTTACCCTTACCCTTACCCTTACCCTTACCCTTACCCTAACCCTTACCCTTGCTTTTACCCTTAAGCTTACCCTTACCCTTACCCTTACCCTTACCCTTACCCTTACCCTTACCCTTACCCTTACCCTTACCCTTACCCTTACCCTTGCTTTTACCCTTAAGCTTACCCTTACCCTTACCCTTACCCTTACCCTTACCCTCACCCTTACCCTTACCCTTACCCTTACCCTTATCCTTACCCTTGCTTTTACCCTTAAGCTTACCCTTACCCTTACCCTTACCCTTACCCTTACCCTTACCCTTACCCTTACCCTTGCTTTTACTCTTAGGCTTACCCTTACCTTTACCCTTACCCTTACCCTTACCCTTACCCTTACCCTTACCCTTACCCTTACCCTTACCCTTACCCTTACCCTCACCCTTGCTTTTACCCTTAAGCTTACCCTTACCCTTACCCTTACCCTTACCCTTACCCTTGCTTTTACCCTTAAGCTTACCCTTACCCTTACCCTTACCCTTACCCTTACCCTTGCTTTTACCCTTAGGCTTACCCTTACCCTTACCCTTACCCTTACCCTTGCTTTTACCCTTAAGCTTACCCTTACCCTTACCCTTACTCTTACCCTTACCCTTACCCTTACCCTTACCCTTGCTTTTACCCTTAGGCTTACCCTTACCTTTACCCTTACCCTTACCCTTACCCTTACCCTTACCCTTACCCTTACCCTTACCCTTACCCTTACCCTTACCCTTACCCTTACCCATACCCTTACCCTTACCCTTACCCTTGCTTTTACCCTTAAGCTAACCCTTACCCTTACCCTTACCCTTACCCTTACCCTTTACCTTACCCTTACCCTTGCTTTTACCCTTAAGCTCACCCTTACCCTTACCCTTACCCTTACCCTTACACTTACCCTTACCCTGACCCTTACCCTTGCTTTTACCCTTAAGCTTACCCTTACTCTTACCCTTACCCTTACCCTTAAGCTTACCCTTACCCTTTCCCTTACCCTTACCCTTACCCTTACCCTTACCCTTGCTTTTACCCTTAAGCTTACCCTTACCCTTACCCTTAACCTTACCCTTACCCTTGCTTTTACCCTTAAGCTTACCCTTACCCTTACCCTTACCCTTACCCTTACCCTTAAGCTTACCCTTACCCTTACCCTTACCCTTACCCTTACCCTTACCCTTACCCTTGCTTTTACCCTTAAGCTTACCCTTACCCTTACCCTTACCCTTACCCTAACCCTTACCCTTAACCTTACCCTTACCCTTACCCTTACCCTTACCCTTACCCTTGCTTTTACCCTTAGGCTTACCCTTACCTTTACCCTTACCATTACCCTTACCCTTACCCTTACCCTTACCCTTACCCTTGCTTTTACCCTTAAGCTTACCCTTACCCTTACCCTTACCCTTACCCTTACCCTTACCCTTACCCTTACCCTTACCCTTACCCTTGCTTTTACCCTTAAGCTTACCCTTACCCTTACCCTTACCCTTACCCTCACCCTTACCCTTACCCTTACCCTTATCCTTACCCTTACCCTTACCCTTACCCTTGCTTTTACCCTTAAGCTTACCCTTACCCTTACCCTTACTCTTACCCTTACCCTTACCCTTACCCTTACCCTTGCTTTTACCCTTAAGCTTACCCTTACCCTTACCTTTACCCTTACCCTTACCCTTAAACTTACCCTTAAACTTACCCTTACCCTTACCCTTACCCTTACCCTTACCCTTACCCTTACCCTTACCCTTGCTTTTACCCTTAGGCTTACCCTTACCTTTACCCTTACCCTTACCCTTACCCTTACCCTTACCCTTACCCTTACCCTTGCTTTTAACCTTAAGCTAACCCTTACCCTTACCCTTACCCTTACCCTTACCCTTAACCTTTCCCTTACCCTTGCTTTTACCCTTAAGCTCACCCTTACCCTTACCCTTACCCTTACCCTTACACTTACCCTTACCCTGACCCTTACCCTTGCTTTTACCCTTAAGCTTACCCTTACCCTTACCCTTACCCTTAAGCTTACCCTTACCCTTACCCTTACCCTTACCCTTACCCTTACCCTTACCCTTACCCTAACTCTTGCTTTTACCCTTAAGCTTACCCTTACCCTTACCCTTACCCTTACCCTTACCCTTGCTTTTACCCTTAAGCTTACCCTTACCCTTACCCTTACCCTTACCCTTACCCTTAAGCTTACCCTTACCCTTACCCTTACCCTTACCCTTACCCTTACCCTTACCCTTGCTTTTACCCTTAAGCTTACCCTTACCCTTACCCTTACCCTTACCCTAACCCTTACCCTTAACCTTACCCTTACCCTTACCCTTACCCTTACCCTTACCCTTGCTTTTACCCTTAGGCTTACCCTTACCTTTACCCTTACCATTACCCTTACCCTTACCCTTACCCTTACCCTTACCCTTACCCTTACCCTTACCCTTGCTTTTACCCTTAAGCTTACCCTTACCCTTACCCTTACCCTTACCCTTACCCTTACCCTTACCCTTACCCTTACCCTTACCCTTACCCTTACCCTTGCTTTTACCCATAAGCTTACCCTTACCCTTACCCTTACTCTTACCCTTACCCTTACCCTTACCCTTACCCTTGCTTTTACCCTTAAGCTTACCCTTACCCTTACCTTTACCCTTACCCTTACCCTTACCCTGACCCTTACCCTTACCCTTACCCTTACCCTTACCCTTACCCTTACCCTTACCCTTACTCTTACCCTTGCTTTTACGCTTAGGCTTACCCTTACCTTTAGCCTAACCCTTACCCTTACCCTTACCCTTACCCTTACCCTTGCTTTTACCCTTAAGCTTACCCTTACCCTTACCCTTACCCTTACCCTTACCCTTGCTTTTACCCTTAAGCTTACCCTTACCCTTACCCTTACCCTTACACTTACCCTTGCTTTTACCCTTAGGCTTACCCTTACCCTTACCCTTACCCTTACCCTTAAGCTTACCCTTACCCTTACCCTTACCCTTACCCTTACCCTTACCCTTACCTTTGCTTTTACCCTTAAGCTTACCCTTACCCTTACCCTTACCCTTACCCTTACCCTTACCCTTACCCTTACCCTTACCCTTACCCTTGCTTTGACCCTTAGGCTTACCCTTACCTTTACCCTTACCCTTACCCTTACCCTTACCCTTACCCTTACCCTTGCTTTTACCCTTAAGCTTACCCTCACCCTTACCCTTACCCTTACCCTTGCTTTTACTCTTAAGCTTACCCTTACCCTTACCCTTACCCTTACCCTTACCCTTACCCTTACCCTTACCCTTACCCTTACCCTTACCCTTACCCTTACCCTTACCCTTACCCTTGCTTTTACCCTTAAGCTTACCCTTACCCTTACCCTTACCCTTACCCTTACCCTTACCCTTACCCTTACCCTCACCCTTGCTTTTACCCTTAAGCTTACCCTTACCCTTACCCTTACCCTTACCCTTACCCTTACCCTTGCTTTTACCCTTAAGCTTACCCTTACCCTTACCCTTACCCTTACCCTTACCCTTGCTTTTACCCTTAGGCTTACCTTTACCCTTACCCTTACCCTTACCCTTGCTTTTACCCTTAAGCTTACCCTTACCCTTACCCTTACCCTTACTCTTACCCTTACCCTTACCCTTACCCTTACCCTTGCTTTTACCCTTAGGCTTACCCTTACCTTTACCCTTACCCTTACCCTTACCCTTACCCTTACCCTTACCCTTACCCTTACCCTTACCCTTACCCTTGCTTTTACCCTTAAGCTAACCCTTACCCTTACCCTTACCCTTACCCTTACCCTTAACCTTACCCCTACCCTTGCTTTTACCCTTAAGCTCACCCTTACCCTTACCCTTACCCTTACCCTTACCCTTACACTTACCCTTACCCTGACCCTTACCCTTGCTTTTACCTTTAAGCTTACCCTTACCCTTACCCTTACCCTTACCCTTACCCTCACCCTTGCTTTTACCCTTAAGCTTACCCTTACCCTTACCCTTACCCTTACCCTTACCCTTACCCTTGCTTTTACCCTTAAGCTTACCCTTACCCTTACCCTTACCCTTACCCTTACCCTTGCTTTTACCCTTAGGCTTACCTTTACCCTTACCCTTACCCTTACCCTTGCTTTTACCCTTAAGCTTACCCTTACCCTTACCCTTACCCTTACTCTTACCCTTACCCTTACCCTTACCCTTACCCTTGCTTTTACCCTTAGGCTTACCCTTACCTTTACCCTTACCCTTACCCTTACCCTTACCCTTACCCTTACCCTTACCCTTACCCTTACCCTTACCCTTGCTTTTACCCTTAAGCTAACCCTTACCCTTACCCTTACCCTTACCCTTACCCTTAACCTTACCCCTACCCTTGCTTTTACCCTTAAGCTCACCCTTACCCTTACCCTTACCCTTACCCTTACCCTTACACTTACCCTTACCCTGACCCTTACCCTTGCTTTTACCTTTAAGCTTACCCTTACCCTTACCTTTACCCTTACCCTTACCCTTACCCTTACCCTTACCCTTACCCTTACCCTTACCCTTACCCTTACCCTTACCCTTGCTTTTACCCTTAAGCTTACCCTTACCCTTACCCTTACCCTTACCCTTACCCTTACCCTTACCCTTGCTTTTACCCTTAAGCTTACCCTTACCCTTACCCTTACCCTTACACTTACCCTTGCTTTTACCCTTAAGCTTACCCTTACCCTTATCCTTACCCTTACCCTTACTCTTACCCTTACCCTTACCCTTGCTTTGACCCTTAGGCTTACCCTTACCTTTACCCTTACCCTTACCCTTACCCTTACCCTTACCCTTACCCTTACCCTTACCCTTACCCTTACCCTTACCCTTACCCTTACCCTTACCCTTGCTTTTACCCTTAAGCTTACCCTTACCCTTACCCTTACCCTTACCCTTGCTTTTACCCTTAGGCTTACCCTTACCCTTACCCTTACCCTTGCTTTTACCCTTAAGCTTACCCTTACCCTTACCCTTACCCTTACCCTTACCCTTACCCTTACCCTTGCTTTTACCCTTAGGCTTAACCTTACCTTTACCCTTACCCTTACCCTTACCCTTACCCTTACCCTTACCCTTACCCTTACCCTTACCCTTACCCTTGCTTTTACCCTTAAGCTTACCCTTACCCTTACCCTTACCCTTACCCTTACCCTTACCCTTACCCTTACCCTTACCCTTACCCTTACCCTTACCCTTGCTTTTACCCTTAAGCTCACCCTTACCCTTACCCTTACCCTTACCCTCACCCTTACCCTTACCCTTACCCTTGCTTATACCCTTAAGCTTACCCTTACCCTTACCCTTACCCTTACCCTTACCCTTACCCTTACCCTTACCCTTACCCTTACCCTTACCCTTACCCTTACCCTTACCCTTGCTTTTACCCTTAGGCTTACCCTTACCTTTACCCTTACCCTTACCCTTACGCTTACCCTTACCCTTACCCTTGCTTTTACCCTTAAGCTTACCCTTACCCTTACCCTTACCCTTACCCTTACCCTAACCCTTACCCTTGCTTTTACCCTTAAGCTTACCCTTACCCTTACCCTTACCCTTACCCTTACCCTTACCCTTACCCTTACCCTTACCCTTACCCTTACCCTTGCTTTTACCCTTAAGCTTACCCTTACCCTTACCCTTACCCTTACCCTTACCCTCACCCTTACCCTTACCCTTACCCTTACCCTTATCCTTACCCTTGCTTTTACCCTTAAGCTTACCCTTACCCTTACCCTTACCCTTACCCTTACCCTTACCCT
This sequence comes from Myrrha octodecimguttata, assembly GCA_958510865.1. Classification (NCBI taxonomy): domain Eukaryota; kingdom Metazoa; phylum Arthropoda; class Insecta; order Coleoptera; family Coccinellidae; genus Myrrha; species Myrrha octodecimguttata. The sequence continues at coordinate 22,519 of CAUEHS010000129.1, read as the reverse complement.
TACCCTTACCCTTGCTTTTACTCTTAGGCTTACCCTTACCTTTACCCTTACCCTTACCCTTACCCTTACCCTTACCCTTACCCTTACCCTTACCCTTACCCTTACCCTTACCCTCACCCTTGCTTTTACCCTTAAGCTTACCCTTACCCTTACCCTTACCCTTACCCTTACCCTTGCTTTTACCCTTAAGCTTACCCTTACCCTTACCCTTACCCTTACCCTTACCCTTGCTTTTACCCTTAGGCTTACCCTTACCCTTACCCTTACCCTTACCCTTGCTTTTACCCTTAAGCTTACCCTTACCCTTACCCTTACTCTTACCCTTACCCTTACCCTTACCCTTACCCTTGCTTTTACCCTTAGGCTTACCCTTACCTTTACCCTTACCCTTACCCTTACCCTTACCCTTACCCTTACCCTTACCCTTACCCTTACCCTTACCCTTACCCTTACCCATACCCTTACCCTTACCCTTACCCTTGCTTTTACCCTTAAGCTAACCCTTACCCTTACCCTTACCCTTACCCTTACCCTTTACCTTACCCTTACCCTTGCTTTTACCCTTAAGCTCACCCTTACCCTTACCCTTACCCTTACCCTTACACTTACCCTTACCCTGACCCTTACCCTTGCTTTTACCCTTAAGCTTACCCTTACTCTTACCCTTACCCTTACCCTTAAGCTTACCCTTACCCTTTCCCTTACCCTTACCCTTACCCTTACCCTTACCCTTGCTTTTACCCTTAAGCTTACCCTTACCCTTACCCTTAACCTTACCCTTACCCTTGCTTTTACCCTTAAGCTTACCCTTACCCTTACCCTTACCCTTACCCTTACCCTTAAGCTTACCCTTACCCTTACCCTTACCCTTACCCTTACCCTTACCCTTACCCTTGCTTTTACCCTTAAGCTTACCCTTACCCTTACCCTTACCCTTACCCTAACCCTTACCCTTAACCTTACCCTTACCCTTACCCTTACCCTTACCCTTACCCTTACCCTTGCTTTTACCCTTAGGCTTACCCTTACCTTTACCCTTACCATTACCCTTACCCTTACCCTTACCCTTACCCTTACCCTTGCTTTTACCCTTAAGCTTACCCTTACCCTTACCCTTACCCTTACCCTTACCCTTACCCTTACCCTTACCCTTACCCTTACCCTTGCTTTTACCCTTAAGCTTACCCTTACCCTTACCCTTACCCTTACCCTCACCCTTACCCTTACCCTTACCCTTATCCTTACCCTTACCCTTACCCTTACCCTTGCTTTTACCCTTAAGCTTACCCTTACCCTTACCCTTACTCTTACCCTTACCCTTACCCTTACCCTTACCCTTGCTTTTACCCTTAAGCTTACCCTTACCCTTACCTTTACCCTTACCCTTACCCTTAAACTTACCCTTAAACTTACCCTTACCCTTACCCTTACCCTTACCCTTACCCTTACCCTTACCCTTACCCTTGCTTTTACCCTTAGGCTTACCCTTACCTTTACCCTTACCCTTACCCTTACCCTTACCCTTACCCTTACCCTTACCCTTGCTTTTAACCTTAAGCTAACCCTTACCCTTACCCTTACCCTTACCCTTACCCTTAACCTTACCCTTACCCTTGCTTTTACCCTTAAGCTCACCCTTACCCTTACCCTTACCCTTACCCTTACACTTACCCTTACCCTGACCCTTACCCTTGCTTTTACCCTTAAGCTTACCCTTACCCTTACCCTTACCCTTAAGCTTACCCTTACCCTTACCCTTACCCTTACCCTTACCCTTACCCTTACCCTTACCCTAACTCTTGCTTTTACCCTTAAGCTTACCCTTACCCTTACCCTTACCCTTACCCTTACCCTTGCTTTTACCCTTAAGCTTACCCTTACCCTTACCCTTACCCTTACCCTTACCCTTAAGCTTACCCTTACCCTTACCCTTACCCTTACCCTTACCCTTACCCTTACCCTTGCTTTTACCCTTAAGCTTACCCTTACCCTTACCCTTACCCTTACCCTAACCCTTACCCTTAACCTTACCCTTACCCTTACCCTTACCCTTACCCTTACCCTTGCTTTTACCCTTAGGCTTACCCTTACCTTTACCCTTACCATTACCCTTACCCTTACCCTTACCCTTACCCTTACCCTTACCCTTACCCTTACCCTTGCTTTTACCCTTAAGCTTACCCTTACCCTTACCCTTACCCTTACCCTTACCCTTACCCTTACCCTTACAATTACCCTTACCCTTACCCTTACCCTTGCTTTTACCCATAAGCTTACCCTTACCCTTACCCTTACTCTTACCCTTACCCTTACCCTTACCCTTACCCTTGCTTTTACCCTTAAGCTTACCCTTACCCTTACCTTTACCCTTACCCTTACCCTTACCCTTACCCTTACCCTTACCCTTACCCTTACCCTTACCCTTACCCTTACCCTTACCCTTACTCTTACCCTTGCTTTTACGCTTAGGCTTACCCTTACCTTTAGCCTAACCCTTACCCTTACCCTTACCCTTACCCTTACCCTTGCTTTTACCCTTAAGCTTACCCTTACCCTTACCCTTACCCTTACCCTTACCCTTGCTTTTACCCTTAAGCTTACCCTTACCCTTACCCTTACCCTTACACTTACCCTTGCTTTTACCCTTAGGCTTACCCTTACCCTTACCCTTACCCTTACCCTTAAGCTTACCCTTACCCTTACCCTTACCCTTACCCTTACCCTTACCCTTACCTTTGCTTTTACCCTTAAGCTTACCCTTACCCTTACCCTTACCCTTACCCTTACCCTTACCCTTACCCTTACCCTTACCCTTACCCTTGCTTTGACCCTTAGGCTTACCCTTACCTTTACCCTTACCCTTACCCTTACCCTTACCCTTACCCTTACCCTTGCTTTTACCCTTAAGCTTACCCTCACCCTTACCCTTACCCTTACCCTTGCTTTTACTCTTAAGCTTACCCTTACCCTTACCCTTACCCTTACCCTTACCCTTACCCTTACCCTTACCCTTACCCTTACCCTTACCCTTACCCTTACCCTTACCCTTGCTTTTACCCTTAAGCTTACCCTTACCCTTACCCTTACCCTTACCCTTACCCTTACCCTTACCCTTACCCTCACCCTTGCTTTTACCCTTAAGCTTACCCTTACCCTTACCCTTACCCTTACCCTTACCCTTACCCTTGCTTTTACCCTTAAGCTTACCCTTACCCTTACCCTTACCCTTACCCTTACCCTTGCTTTTACCCTTAGGCTTACCTTTACCCTTACCCTTACCCTTACCCTTGCTTTTACCCTTAAGCTTACCCTTACCCTTACCCTTACCCTTACTCTTACCCTTACCCTTACCCTTACCCTTACCCTTGCTTTTACCCTTAGGCTTACCCTTACCTTTACCCTTACCCTTACCCTTACCCTTACCCTTACCCTTACCCTTAACCTTACCCTTACCCTTACCCTTGCTTTTACCCTTAAGCTAACCCTTACCCTTACCCTTACCCTTACCCTTACCCTTAACCTTACCCCTACCCTTGCTTTTACCCTTAAGCTCACCCTTACCCTTACCCTTACCCTTACCCTTACCCTTACACTTACCCTTACCCTGACCCTTACCCTTGCTTTTACCTTTAAGCTTACCCTTACCCTTACCCTTACCCTTAAGCTTACCCTTACCCTTACCCTTACCCTTACCCTTACCCTTACCCTTGCTTTTACCCTTAAGCTTACCCTTACCCTTACCCTTACCCTTACCCTTACTCTTACCCTTGCTTTTACCCTTAAGCTTACCCTTACCCTTACCCTTACCCTTACACTTACCCTTGCTTTTACCCTTACCCTTACCCTTACCCTTACCCTTACCCTTACCCTTGCTTTTACCCTTAAGCTTACCCTTACCCTTACCCTTACCCTTACCCTAACCCTTACCCTTAACCTTACCCTTACCCTTACCCTTACCCTTACCCTTACCCTTGCTTTTACCCTTAGGCTTACCCTTACCTTTACCCTTACCATTACCCTTACCCTTACCCTTACCCTTACCCTTACCCTTGCTTTTACCCTTAAGCTTACCCTTACCCTTACCCTTACCCTTACCCTTACCCTTACCCTTACCCTTACCCTTACCCTTACCCTTACCCTTGCTTTTACCCTTAAGCTTACCCTTACCCTAACCCTTACCCTTACCCTTACCCTTACCCTTACCCTTAACCTTACCCTTACCCTTACCCTTGCTTTTACCCTTAAGCTTACCCTTACCCTTACCCTTACTCTTACCCTTACCCTTACCCTTACCCTTACCCTTACCCTTGCTTTTACCCTTAAGCTTACCCTTACCCTTACCTTTACCCTTACCCTTACCCTTACCCTTACCCTTACCCTTACCCTTACCCTTACCCTTACCCTTACCCTTACCCTTGCTTTTACCCTTAGGCTTACCCTTACCTTTAGCCTTACCCTTACCCTTACCCTTACCCTTACCCTTACCCTTACCCTTGCTTTTACCCTTAAGCTTACCCCTACCCTTACCCTTACCCTTACCCTTACACTTACCCTTACCCTTGCTTTTACCCTTAAGCTTACCCTTACCCTTACCCTTACCCTTACACTTACCCTTGCTTTTACCCTTAGGCTTACCCTTACCCTTACCCTTACCCTTACCCTTAAGCTTACCCTTACCCTTACCCTTACCCTTACCCTTACCCTTACCCTTACCCTTACCCTTACCCTTACCCTTACCCTTACCCTTACCCTTGCTTTTACCCTTAAGCTTACCCTTACCCTTACCCTTACTCTTACCCTTACCCTTACCCTTACCCTTACCCTTGCTTTTACCCTTAAGCTTACCCTTACCCTTACCTTTACCCTTACCCTTACCCTTACCCTTACCCTTACCCTTACCCTTACCCTTACCCTTACCCTTACCCTTACCCTTACCCTTGCTTTTACCCTTAAGCTTACCCTTACCCTTACCCTTACCCTTACCCTTACCCTTACCCTTACCCTTGCTTTTACCCTTAAGCTTACCCTTACCCTTACCCTTACCCTTACACTTACCCTTGCTTTTACCCTTAAGCTTACCCTTAGCCTTATCCTTACCCTTACCCTTACTCTTACCCTTACCCTTACCCTTGCTTTGACCCTTAGGCTTACCCTTACCTTTACCCTTACCCTTACCCTTACCCTTACCCTTGCTTTTACCCTTAAGCTTACCCTTACCCTTACCTTTACCCTTACCCTTACCCTTACCCTTACCCTTACCCTTACCCTTACCCTTACCCTTACCCTTACCCTTACCCTTACCCTTGCTTTTACCCTTAAGCTTACCCTTACCCTTACCCTTACCCTTACCCTTACCCTTACCCTTACCCTTGCTTTTACCCTTAAGCTTACCCTTACCCTTACCCTTACCCTTACACTTACCCTTGCTTTTACCCTTAAGCTTACCCTTACCCTTATCCTTACCCTTACCCTTACCCTTACCCTTACCCTTACCCTTACCCTTACCCTTACCCTTACCCTTACCCTTACCCTTGCTTTTACCCATAAGCTTACCCTTACCCTTACCCTTACTCTTACCCTTACCCTTACCCTTACCCTTACCCTTGCTTTTACCCTTAAGCTTACCCTTACCCTTACCTTTACCCTTACCTTACCCTTACCCTTACCCTTACCCTTACCCTTACCCTTACCCTTACCCTTACCCTTACCCTTACCCTTACTCTTACCCTTGCTTTTACGCTTAGGCTTACCCTTACCTTTAGCCTAACCCTTACCCTTACCCTTACCCTTACCCTTACCCTTGCTTTTACCCTTAAGCTTACCCTTACCCTTACCCTTACCCTTACCCTTACCCTTGCTTTTACCCTTAAGCTTACCCTTACCCTTACCCTTACCCTTACACTTACCCTTGCTTTTACCCTTAGGCTTACCCTTACCCTTACCCTTACCCTTACCCTTAAGCTTACCCTTACCCTTACCCTTACCCTTACCCTTACCCTTACCCTTACCTTTGCTTTTACCCTTAAGCTTACCCTTACCCTTACCCTTACCCTTACCCTTACCCTTACCCTTACCCTTACCCTTACCCTTACCCTTACCCTTGCTTTGACCCTTAGGCTTACCCTTACCTTTACCCTTACCCTTACCCTTACCCTTACCCTTACCCTTACCCTTGCTTTTACCCTTAAGCTTACCCTTACCCTTACCCTTACCCTTACCCTTACCCTTGCTTTTACCCTTAGGCTTACCCTTACTTTTACCCTTACCCTTACCCTTACCCTTACCCTTACCCTTACCCTTACCCTTACCTTTACCCTTACCCTTGCTTTTACCCTTAAGCTTACCCTTACCCTTACCCTTACCCTTACCCTTACCCTTACTCTTGCTTTTACCCTTAAGCTTACCCTTACCCTTACCCTTACCCTTACCCTTACCCTTACCCTTACCCTCGCTTTTACCCTTAGGCTTACCCTTACCCTTTCCCTTACCCTTACCCTTGCTTTTACCCTTAAGCTTACCCTTACCCTTACCCTTACCCTTACCCTTACCCTTACCCTTACCCTTACCCTTACCCTTACCCTTACCCTTACCCTTACCCTTACCCTAACCCTTACCCTTACCCTTACCCTTACCCTTACCCTTGCTTTTACCCTTAGGCTTACCCTTACCTTTACCCTCACCCTTACCCTTACCCTTACCCTTGCTTTTACTCTTAAGCTTACCCTTACCCTTACCCTTACCCTTACCCTTACCCTTACCCTTACCCTTACCCTTACCCTTACCCTTACCCTTACCCTTACCCTTACCCTTACCCTTGCTTTTACCCTTAAGCTTACCCTTACCCTTACCCTTACCCTTACCCTTACCCTTACCCTTACCCTTACCCTCACCCTTGCTTTTACCCTTAAGCTTACCCTTACCCTTACCCTTACCCTTACCCTTACCCTTACCCTTGCTTTTACCCTTAAGCTTACCCTTACCCTTACCCTTACCCTTACCCTTACCCTTGCTTTTACCCTTAGGCTTACCTTTACCCTTACCCTTACCCTTACCCTTGCTTTTACCCTTAAGCTTACCCTTACCCTTACCCTTACCCTTACTCTTACCCTTACCCTTACCCTTACCCTTACCCTTGCTTTTACCCTTAGGCTTACCCTTACCTTTACCCTTACCCTTACCCTTACCCTTACCCTTACCCTTACCCTTACCCTTACCCTTACCCTTACCCTTGCTTTTACCCTTAAGCTAACCCTTACCCTTACCCTTACCCTTACCCTTACCCTTAACCTTACCCCTACCCTTGCTTTTACCCTTAAGCTCACCCTTACCCTTACCCTTACCCTTACCCTTACCCTTACACTTACCCTTACCCTGACCCTTACCCTTGCTTTTACCTTTAAGCTTACCCTTACCCTTACCCTTACCCTTACCCTTAAGCTTACCCTTACCCTTACCCTTACCCTTACCCTTACCCTTACCCTTGCTTTTACCCTTAAGCTTACCCTTACCCTTACCCTTACCCTTACCCTTACTCTTACCCTTGCTTTTACCCTTAAGCTTACCCTTACCCTTACCCTTACCCTTACACTTACCCTTGCTTTTACCCTTACCCTTACCCTTACCCTTACCCTTACCCTTACCCTTGCTTTTACCCTTAAGCTTACCCTTACCCTTACCCTTACCCTTACCCTAACCCTTACCCTTAACCTTACCCTTACCCTTACCCTTACCCTTACCCTTACCCTTGCTTTTACCCTTAGGCTTACCCTTACCTTTACCCTTACCATTACCCTTACCCTTACCCTTACCCTTACCCTTACCCTTGCTTTTACCCTTAAGCTTACCCTTACCCTTACCCTTACCCTTACCCTTACCCTTACCCTTACCCTTACCCTTACCCTTACCCTTACCCTTACCCTTGCTTTTACCCTTAAGCTTACCCTTACCCTAACCCTTACCCTTACCCTTACCCTTACCCTTACCCTTAACCTTACCCTTACCCTTACCCTTGCTTTTACCCTTAAGCTTACCCTTACCCTTACCCTTACTCTTACCCTTACCCTTACCCTTACCCTTACCCTTACCCTTGCTTTTACCCTTAAGCTTACCCTTACCCTTACCTTTACCCTTACCCTTACCCTTACCCTTACCCTTACCCTTACCCTTACCCTTACCCTTACCCTTACCCTTACCCTTGCTTTTACCCTTAGGCTTACCCTTACCTTTAGCCTTACCCTTACCCTTACCCTTACCCTTACCCTTACCCTTACCCTTGCTTTTACCCTTAAGCTTACCCTACCCTTACCCTTACCCTTACCCTTACACTTACCCTTACCCTTGCTTTTACCCTTAAGCTTACCCTTACCCTTACCCTTACCCTTACACTTACCCTTGCTTTTACCCTTAGGCTTACCCTTACCCTTACCCTTACCCTTACCCTTAAGCTTACCCTTACCCTTACCCTTACCCTTACCCTTACCCTTACCCTTACCCTTACCCTTACCCTTACCCTTACCCTTACCCTTACCCTTGCTTTTACCCTTAAGCTTACCCTTACCCTTACCCTTACTCTTACCCTTACCCTTACCCTTACCCTTACCCTTGCTTTTACCCTTAAGCTTACCCTTACCCTTACCTTTACCCTTACCCTTACCCTTACCCTTACCCTTACCCTTACCCTTACCCTTACCCTTACCCTTACCCTTACCCTTACCCTTGCTTTTACCCTTAAGCTTACCCTTACCCTTACCCTTACCCTTACCCTTACCCTTACCCTTACCCTTGCTTTTACCCTTAAGCTTACCCTTACCCTTACCCTTACCCTTACACTTACCCTTGCTTTTACCCTTAAGCTTACCCTTACCCTTATCCTTACCCTTACCCTTACTCTTACCCTTACCCTTACCCTTGCTTTGACCCTTAGGCTTACCCTTACCTTTACCCTTACCCTTACCCTTACCCTTACCCTTACCCTTACCCTTACCCTTACCCTTACCCTTACCCTTACCCTTACCCTTACCCTTACCCTTGCTTTTACCCTTAAGCTTACCCTTACCCTTACCCTTACCCTTACCCTTGCTTTACCCTTAGGCTTACCCTTACCCTTACCCTTACCCTTGCTTTTACCCTTAAGCTTACCCTTACCCTTACCCTTACCCTTACCCTTACCCTTACCCTTACCCTTGCTTTTACCCTTAGGCTTAACCTTACCTTTACCCTTACCCTTACCCTTACCCTTACCCTTACCCTTACCCTTACCCTTACCCTTACCCTTACCCTTGCTTTTACCCTTAAGCTTACCCTTACCCTTACCCTTACCCTTACCCTTACCCTTACCCTTACCCTTACCCTTACCCTTACCCTTACCCTTACCCTTACCCTTACCCTTACCCTTGCTTTTACCCTTAAGCTCACCCTTACCCTTACCCTTACCCTTACCCTCACCCTTACCCTTACCCTTACCCTTGCTTATACCCTTAAGCTTACCCTTACCCTTACCCTTACCCTTACCCTTACCCTTACCCTTACCCTTACCCTTACCCTTACCCTTACCCTTACCCTTACCCTTACCCTTACCCTTGCTTTTACCCTTAGGCTTACCCTTACCTTTACCCTTACCCTTACCCTTACGCTTACCCTTACCCTTACCCTTGCTTTTACCCTTAAGCTTACCCTTACCCTTACCCTTACCCTTACCCTTACCCTAACCCTTACCCTTGCTTTTACCCTTAAGCTTACCCTTACCCTTACCCTTACCCTTACCCTTACCCTTACCCTTACCCTTACCCTTACCCTTACCCTTACCCTTACCCTTGCTTTTACCCTTAAGCTTACCCTTACCCTTACCCTTACCCTTACCCTTACCCTCACCCTTACCCTTACCCTTACCCTTACCCTTATCCTTACCCTTGCTTTTACCCTTAAGCTTACCCTTACCCTTACCCTTACCCTTACCCTTACCCTTACCCTTACCCTTACCCTTGCTTTTACTCTTAGGCTTACCCTTACCTTTACCCTTACCCTTACCCTTACCCTTACCCTTACCCTTACCCTTACCCTTACCCTTACCCTTACCCTTACCCTCACCCTTGCTTTTACCCTTAAGCTTACCCTTACCCTTACCCTTACCCTTACCCTTACCCTTACCCTTGCTTTTACCCTTAAGCTTACCCTTACCCTTACCCTTACCCTTACCCTTACCCTTGCTTTTACCCTTAGGCTTACCCTTACCCTTACCCTTACCCTTACCCTTGCTTTTACCCTTAAGCTTACCCTTACCCTTACCCTTACTCTTACCCTTACCCTTACCCTTACCCTTACCCTTGCTTTTACCCTTAGGCTTACCCTTACCTTTACCCTTACCCTTACCCTTACCCTTACCCTTACCCTTACCCTTACCCTTACCCTTACCCTTACCCTTACCCTTACCCTTACCCATACCCTTACCCTTACCCTTACCCTTGCTTTTACCCTTAAGCTAACCCTTACCCTTACCCTTACCCTTACCCTTACCCTTACCCTTACCCTTTACCTTACCCTTACCCTTGCTTTTACCCTTAAGCTCACCCTTACCCTTACCCTTACCCTAACCCTTACACTTACCCTTACCCTGACCCTTACCCTTGCTTTTACCCTTAAGCTTACCCTTACTCTTACCCTTACCCTTACCCTTAAGCTTACCCTTACCCTTTTCCTTACCCTTACCCTTACCCTTACCCTTACCCTTGCTTTTACCCTTAAGCTTACCCTTACCCTTACCCTTAACCTTACCCTTACCCTTGCTTTTACCCTTAAGCTTACCCTTACCCTTACCCTTACCCTTACCCTTACCCTTAAGCTTACCCTTACCCTTACCCTTACCCTTACCCTTACCCTTACCCTTACCCTTGCTTTTACCCTTAAGCTTACCCTTACCCTTACCCTTACCCTTACCCTAACCCTTACCCTTAACCTTACCCTTACCCTTACCCTTACCCTTACCCTTACCCTTGCTTTTACCCTTAGGCTTACCCTTACCTTTACCCTTACCATTACCCTTACCCTTACCCTTACCCTTACCCTTACCCTTGCTTTTACCCTTAAGCTTACCCTTACCCTTACCCTTACCCTTACCCTTACCCTTACCCTTACCCTTACCCTTACCCTTACCCTTGCTTTTACCCTTAAGCTTACCCTTACCCTTACCCTTACCCTTACCCTCACCCTTACCCTTACCCTTACCCTTATCCTTACCCTTACCCTTACCCTTACCCTTGCTTTTACCCTTAAGCTTACCCTTACCCTTACCCTTACTCTTACCCTTACCCTTACCCTTACCCTTACCCTTGCTTTTACCCTTAAGCTTACCCTTACCCTTACCTTTACCCTTACCCTTACCCTTAAACTTACCCTTAAACTTACCCTTACCCTTACCCTTACCCTTACCCTTACCCTTATCCTTACCCTTACCCTTGCTTTTACCCTAAGGCTTACCCTTACCTTTACCCTTACCCTTACCCTTACCCTTACCCTTACCCTTACCCTTACCCTTGCTTTTAACCTTAAGCTAACCCTTACCCTTACCCTTACCCTTACCCTTACCCTTAACCTTACCCTTACCCTTGCTTTTACCCTTAAGCTCACCCTTACCCTTACCCTTACCCTTACCCTTACACTTACCCTTACCCTGACCCTTACCCTTGCTTTTACCCTTAAGCTTACCCTTACCCTTACCCTTACCCTTAAGCTTACCCTTACCCTTACCCTTACCCTTACCCTTACCCTTACCCTTACCCTTACCCTTACTCTTGCTTTTACCCTTAAGCTTACCCTTACCCTTACCCTTACCCTTACCCTTACCCTTGCTTTTACCCTTAAGCTTACCCTTACCCTTACCCTTACCCTTACCCTTACCCTTAAGCTTACCCTTACCCTTACCCTTACCCTTACCCTTACCCTTACCCTTACCCTTGCTTTTACCCTTAAGCTTACCCTTACCCTTACCCTTACCCTTACCCTAACCCTTACCCTTAACCTTACCCTTACCCTTACCCTTACCCTTACCCTTACCCTTGCTTTTACCCTTAGGCTTACCCTTACCTTTACCCTTACCATTACCCTTACCCTTACCCTTACCCTTACCCTTACCCTTACCCTTACCCTTACCCTTGCTTTTACCCTTAAGCTTACCCTTACCCTTACCCTTACCCTTACCCTTACCCTTACCCTTACCCTTACCCTTACCCTTACCCTTACCCTTACCCTTGCTTTTACCCATAAGCTTACCCTTACCCTTACCCTTACTCTTACCCTTACCCTTACCCTTACCCTTACCCTTGCTTTTACCCTTAAGCTTACCCTTACCCTTACCTTTACCCTTACCCTTACCCTTACCCTTACCCTTACCCTTTCCCTTACCCTTACCCTTACCCTTACCCTTACCCTTACCCTTACTCTTACCCTTGCTTTTACGCTTAGGCTTACCCTTACCTTTAGCCTAACCCTTACCCTTACCCTTACCCTTACCCTTACCCTTGCTTTTACCCTTAAGCTTACCCTTACCCTTACCCTTACCCTTACCCTTACCCTTGCTTTTACCCTTAAGCTTACCCTTACCCTTACCCTTACCCTTACACTTACCCTTGCTTTTACCCTTAGGCTTACCCTTACCCTTACCCTTACCCTTACCCTTAAGCTTACCCTTACCCTTACCCTTACCCTTACCCTTACCCTTACCCTTACCTTTGCTTTTACCCTTAAGCTTACCCTTACCCTTACCCTTACCCTTACCCTTACCCTTACCCTTACCCTTACCCTTACCCTTACCCTTGCTTTGACCCTTAGGCTTACCCTTACCTTTACCCTTACCCTTACCCTTACCCTTACCCTTACCCTTACCCTTGCTTTTACCCTTAAGCTTACCCTTACCCTTACCCTTACCCTTACCCTTACCCTTGCTTTTACCCTTAGGCTTACCCTTACCCCTACCCTTACCCTTACCCTTGCTTTTACCCTTAAGCTTACCCTTACCCTTACCCTTACCCTTACCCTTACCCTTACCCTTACCCTTACCCTTACCCTTACCCTTACTCTTACCCTTACCCTTACCCTTGCTTTTACCCTTAGGCTTAACCTTACCTTTACCCTTACCCTTACCCTTACCCTTACCCTTACCCTTACCCTTACCCTTACCCTTACCCTTACCCTTACCCTTACCCTTACCCTTGCTTTTACCCTTAAGCTTACCCTTACCCTTACCCTTACCCTTACCCTTACCCTTACCCTTACCCTTACCCTTGCTTTTACCCTTAAGCTTACCCTTACCCTTACCCTTACCCTCACCCTTACCCTTACCCTTACCCTTGCTTATACCCTTAAGCTTACCCTTACCCTTACCCTTACCCTTACCCTTACCCTTACCCTTACCCTCACCCTTACCCTTACCCTTACCCTTACCCTTACCCTTGCTTTTACCCTTAAGCTTACCCTTACCTTTACCCTTACCCTTACCCTTACCCTTGCTTTTACCCTTAAGCTTACCCTTACCCTTACCTTTACCCTTACCCTTACCCTTACCCTTACCCTTACCCTTACCCTTACCCTTACCCTTACCCTTACCCTTACCCTTGCTTTTACCCTTAGGCTTACCCTTACCTTTAGCCTTACCCTTACCCTTACCCTTACCCTTACCCTTACCCTTACCCTTACCCTTGCTTTTACCCTTAAGCTTACCCTTACCCTTACCCTTACCCTTACCCTTACCCTTACCCTTACCCTTGCTTTTACCCTTAAGCTTACCCTTACCCTTACCCTTACCCTTACACTTACCCTTGCTTTTACCCTTAGGCTTACCCTTACCCTTACCCTTACCCTTACCCTTAAGCTTACCCTTACCCTTACCCTTACCCTTACCCTTACCCTTACCCTTACCCTTACCCTTACCCTTACCCTTACCCTTACCCTTGCTTTTACCCTTAAGCTTACCCTTACCCTTACCCTTACTCTTACCCTTACCCTTACCCTTACCCTTACCCTTGCTTTTACCCTTAAGCTTACCCTTACCCTTACCTTTACCCTTACCCTTACCCTTACCCTTACCCTTACCCTTACCCTTACCCTTACCCTTACCCTTACCCTTACCCTTGCTTTTACCCTTAAGCTTACCCTTACCCTTACCCTTACCCTTACCCTTACCCTTACCCTCACCCTTGCTTTTACCCTTAAGCTTACCCTTACCCTTACCCTTACCCTTACACTTACCCTTGCTTTTACCCTTAAGCTTACCCTTACCCTTATCCTTACCCTTACCCTTACTCTTACCCTTACCCTTACGCTTGCTTTGACCCTTAGGCTTACCCTTACCTTTACCCTTACCCTTACCCTTACCCTTACCCTTACCCTTACCCTTACCCTTACCCTTACCCTTACCCTTACCCTTACCCTTACCCTTACCCTTGCTTTTACCCTTAAGCTTACCCTTACCCTTACCCTTACCCTTACCCTTGCTTTTACCCTTAGGCTTACCCTTACCCTTACCCTTACCCTTACCCTTGCTTTTACCCTTAAGCTTACCCTTACCCTTACCCTTACCCTTACCCTTACCCTTACCCTTACCCTTACCCTTACCCTTACCCTTACCCTTACCCTTACCCTTACCCTTACCCTTACCCTTACCCTTGCTTTTACCCTTAGGCTTAACCTTACCTTTACCCTTACCCTTACCCTTACCCTTACCCTTACCCTTACCCTTACCCTTACCCTTACCCTTACCCTTACCCTTACCCTTGCTTTTACCCTTAAGCTTACCCTTACCCTTACCCTTACCCTTACCCTTACCCTTACCCTTACCCTTGCTTTTACCCTTAAGCTCACCCTTACCCTTACCCTTACCCTTACCCTCACCCTTACCCTTACCCTTACCCTTGCTTATACCCTTAAGCTTACCCTTACCCTTACCCTTACCCTTACCCTTACCCTTACCCTTACCCTTACCCTTACCCTTACCCTTACCCTTGCTTTTACCCTTAAGCTTACCCTTACCCTTACCCTTTCCCTTACCCTTACCCTAACCCTTACCCTTGCTTTTACCCTTAAGCTTACCCTTACCCTTACCCTTTCCCTTACCCTTACCCTTACCCTTACCCTTACCCTTACCCTTACCCTTGCTTTTACCCTTAAGCTTACCCTTACCCTTACCCTTTCCCTTACCCTTACCCTAACCCTTACCCTTGCTTTTACCCTTAAGCTTACCCTTACCCTTACCCTTTCCCTTACCCTTACCCTTACCCTTACCCTTACCCTTACCCTTACCCTTACCCTTACCCTTGCTTTTACCCTTAAGCTTACCCTTACCCTTACCCTTACCCTTACCCTCACCCTTACCCTTACCCTTACCCTTACCCTTATCCTTACCCTTGCTTTTACCCTTAAGCTTACCCTTACCCTTACCCTTACCCTTACCCTTACCCTTACCCTTACCCTTACCCTTACCCTTACCCTTGCTTTTACTCTTAGGCTTACCCTTACCTTTACCCTTACCCTTACCCTTACCCTTAACCTTACCCTTACCCTTACCCTTACCCTTACCCTTACCCTTACCCTCACCCTTGCTTTTACCCTTAAGCTTACCCTTACCCTTACCCTTACCCTTACCCTTACCCTTGCTTTTACCCTTAAGCTTACCCTTACCCTTACCCTTACCCTTACCCTTACCCTTGCTTTTACCCTTAGGCTTACCCTTACCCTTACCCTTACCCTTACCCTTGCTTTTACCCTTAAGCTTACCCTTACCCTTACCCTTACTCTTACCCTTACCCTTACCCTTACCCTTACCCTTGCTTTTACCCTTAGGCTTACCCTTACCTTCACCCTTACCCTTACCCTTACCCTTACCCTTACCCTTACCCTTACCCTAACCCTTACCCTTACCCTTACCCATACCCTTACCCTTACCCTTACCCTTGCTTTTACCCTTAAGCTAACCCTTACCCTTACCCTTACCCTTACCCTTACCCTTTACCTTACCCTTACCCTTGCTTTTACCCTTAAGCTCACCCTTACCCTTACCCTTACCCTTACCCTTACACTTACCCTTACCCTGACCCTTACCCTTGCTTTTACCCTTAAGCTTACCCTTACTCTTACCCTTACCCTTACCCTTAAGCTTACCCTTACCCTTACCCTTACCCTTACCCTTACCCTTACCCTTACCCTTGCTTTTACCCTTAAGCTTACCCTTACCCTTACCCTTACCCTTACCCTTACCCTTGCTTTTACCCTTAAGCTTACCCTTACCCTTACCCTTACCCTTACCCTTACCCTTAAGCTTACCCTTACCCTTACCCTTACCCTTACCCTTACCCTTACCCTTGCCCTTGCTTTTACCCTTAAGCTTACCCTTACCCTTACCCTTACCCTTACCCTAACCCTTACCCTTAACCTTACCCTTACCCTTACCCTTACCCTTACCCTTACCCTTGCTTTTACCCTTAGGCTTACCCTTACCTTTACCCTTACCATTACCCTTACCCTTACCCTTACCCTTACCCTTACCCTTACCCTTACCCTTGCTTCTACCCTTAAGCTTACCCTTACCCTTACCCTTACCCTTACCCTTACCCTTACCCTTACCCTTACCCTTACCCTTACCCTTACCCTTGCTTTTACCCTTAAGCTTACCCTTACCCTTACCCTTACCCTTACCCTTACCCTTACCCTTACCCTTACCCTTACCCTTACCCTTTCCCTTACCCTTACCCTTACCCTTACCCTTACCCTTACCCTTACCCTTACCCTTACCCTTACCCTTACCCTTGCTTTTACCCTTAAGCTTACCCTTACCCTTACCCTTACTCTTACCCTTACCCTTACCCTTACCCTTACCCTTGCTTTTACCCTTAAGCTTACCCTTACCCTTACCTTTACCCTTACCCTTACCCTTAAACTTACCCTTACCCTTACCCTTACCCTTACCCTTACCCTTACCCTTACCCTTACCCTTGCTTTTACCCTTAGGCTTACCCTTACCTTTAGCCTTACCCTTACCCTTACCCTTACCCTTACCCTTACCCTTACCCTTGCTTTTACCCTTAAGCTTACCCTTACACTTACCCTTACCCTTACCCTTACCCTTACCCTTGCTTTTACCCTTAAGCTTACCCTTACCCTTACCCTTACCCTTACACTCACCCTTGCTTTTACCCTTAGGCTTACCCTTACCCTTACCCTTACCCTTACCCTTAAGCTTACCCTTACCCTTACCCTTACCCTTACCCTTACCCTTACCCTTACCCTTACCCTTGCTTTTACCCTTAAGCTTACCCTTACCCTTACCCTTACCCTTACCCTTACCCTTACCCTTACCCTTACCCTTGCTTTGACCCTTAGGCTTACCCTTACCTTTACCCTTACCCTTACCCTTACCCTTACCCTTACCCTTACCCTTACCCTTACCCTTACCCTTACCCTTGCTTTTACCCTTAAGCTTACCCTTACCCTTACCCTTACCCTTACCCTTACCCTTACCCTTACCCTTACCCTTACCCTTACCCTTACCCTTGCTTTTACCCTTAAGCTTACCCTTACCCTTACCTTTACCCTTACCCTAACCCTTGCTTTTACCCTTAGGCTTACCCTTACCCTTACCCTTACCCTTACCCTTGCTTTTACCCTTAAGCTTACCCTTACCCTTACCCTTACCCTTACCCTTACCCTTACCCTTACCCTTACCCTTACCCTTACCCTTACCCTTACCCTTACCCTTACCCTTACCGTTGCTTTTACCCTTAGGCTTAACCTTACCTTTACCCTTACCCTTACCCTTACCCTTACCCTTACCCTTACCCTTACCCTTACCCTTACCCTTACCCTTACCCTTACCCTTACCCTAACCCTTACCCTTACCCTTGCTTTTACCCTTAAGCTTACCCTTACCCTTACCCTTACCCTTACCCTTGCTTTTACCCTTAAGCTTACCCTTACCCTTACCCTTACCCTTACCCTCACCCTTACCCTTACCCTTACCCTTGCTTATACCCTTAAGCTTAACCTTACCCTTACCCTTACCCTTACCCTTACCCTTACCCTTACCCTTGCTTTTACCCTTAGGCTTACCCTTACCCTTACCCTTACCCTTACCCTTGCTTTTACCCTTAAGCTTAACCTTACCCTTACCCTTACCCTTACTCTTACCCTTACCCTTACCCTTACCCTTACCCTTGCTTTTACCCTTAGGCTTACCCTTACCTTTACCCTTACCGTTACCCTCACCCTTACCCTTACCCTTACCCTTACCCTTACGCTTACCCTTGCTTTTAACCTTAAGCTAACCCTTACCCTTACCCTTACCCTTACCCTTACCCTTAACCTTACCCTTACCCTTGCTTTTACCCTTAAGCTCACCCTTACCCTTACCCTTACCCTTACCCTTACACTTACCCTTACCCTGACCCTTACCCTTGCTTTTACCCTTAAGCTTACCCTTACCCTTACCCTTACCCTTAAGCTTACCCTTACCCTTACCCTTACCCTTACCCTTACCCTTACCCTTACCCTTACCCTTACCCTTACTCTTGCTTTTACCCTTAAGCTTACCCTTACCCTTACCCTTACCCTTACCCTTACCCTTGCTTTTACCCTTAAGCTTACCCTTACCCTTACCCTTACCCTTACCCTTACCCTTAAGCTTACCCTTACCCTTACCCTTACCCTTACCCTTACCCTTACCCTTGCTTTTACCCTTAGGCTTACCCTTACCTTTACCCTTACCATTACCCTTACCCTTACCCTTACCCTTACCCTTACCCTTACCCTTACCCTTACCCTTGCTTTTACCCTTAAGCTTACCCTTACCCTTACCCTTACCCTTACCCTTACCCTTACCCTTACCCTTACCCTTACCCTTACCCTTACCCTTACCCTTACCCTTGCTTTTACCCATAAGCTTACCCTTACCCTTACCCTTACTCTTACCCTTACCCTTACCCTTACCCTTACCCTTGCTTTTACCCTTAAGCTTACCCTTACCCTTACCTTTAACCTTACCCTTACCCTTACCCTTACCCTTACCCTTACCCTTACCCTTACCCTTACCCTTACCCTTACTCTTACCCTTGCTTTTACCCTTAGGCTTACCCTTACCTTTAGCCTAACCCTTACCCTTACCCTTACCCTTACCCTTACCCTTACCCTTGCTTTTACCCTTAAGCTTACCCTTACCCTTACCCTTACCCTTACCCTTACCCTTGCTTTTACCCTTAAGCTTACCCTTACCCTTACCCTTACCCTTACACTTACCCTTGCTTTTACCCTTAGGCTTACCCTTACCCTTACCCTTACCCTTACCCTTAAGCTTACCCTTACCCTTACCCTTACCCTTACCCTTACGCTTACCCTTACCCTTACCCTTACCCTTACCCTTACCCTTACCCTTACCCTTACCCTTACCCTTACCCTTACCCTTGCTTTTACCCTTAAGCTTACCCTTACCCTTACCCTTACCCTTACCCTTACCCTTACCCTTACCCTTACCCTTACCCTTGCTTTGACCCTTAGGCTTACCCTTACCTTTACCCTTACCCTTACCCTTACCCTTACCCTTACCCTTACCCTTACCCTTGCTTTTACCCTTAAGCTTACCCTTACCCTTACCCTTACCCTTACCCTTACCCTTGCTTTTACCCTCAGGCTTACCCTTACCCTTACCCTTACCCTTACCCTTGCTTTTACCCTTAAGCTTACCCTTACCCTTACCCTTACCCTTACACTTACCCTTACCCTTACCCTTACCCTTACTCTTACCCTTACCCTTACCCTTGCTTTTACCCTTAGGCTTAACCTTACCTTTACCCTTACCCTTACCCTTACCCTTACCCTTACCCTTACCCTTACCCTTACCCTTACCCTTACCCTTACCCTTACCCTTACCCTTGCTTTTACCCTTAAGCTTACCCTTACCCTTACCCTTACCCTTACCCTTACCCTTACCCTTACCCTTACCCTTGCTTTTACCCTTAAGCTTACCCTTACCCTTACCCTTACCCTTACCCTCACCCTTACCCTCACCTTTACCCTTGCTTATACCCTTAAGCTTACCCTTACCCTTACCCTTACCCTTACCCTTACCCTTGCTTTTACCCTTAAGCTTACCCTTACCCTTACCCTTACCCTTACCCTTACCCTTACCCTTACCCTTACCCTTACCCTTACCCTTTCCCTTAACCTTGCTTTTACCCTTAGGCTTACCCTTACCTTTACCCTTACCATTACCCTTACCCTTACCCTTACCCTTACCCTTACCCTTACCCTTACCCTTGCTTTTACCCTTAAGCTTACCCCTACCCTTACCCTTACCCTTACCCTTGCCCTTACCCTTACCCTTACCCTTACCCTTACCCTTACCCTTACCCTTACCCTTACCCTTACCCTTACCCTTACCCTTGCTTTTACCCTTAAGCTTACCCTTACCCTTACCCTTACCCTTACCCTTACCCTTACCCTTGCTTTTACCCTTAAGCTTACCCTTACCCTTACTCTTACCCCTACCCTTACCCTTACCCTTACCCTTACCCTTACCCTTACCCTTACCCTTACCCTTACCCTTGCTTTTACCCTTAGGCTTACCCTCACCTTTACCCTTACCCTTACCCTTACCCTTACCCTTACCCTTGCTTTTACCCTTAAGCTTACCGTTACCCTTACCCTTAACCTTACCCTTAGCCTTACCCTTACCCTTTCCTTTACCCTTAAGCTTACCCTTACCCTTACCCTTACCCTTACCCTTGCTTTTACCCTTAGGCTTACCCTTACCCTTACCCTTACCCTTACCCTTAAGCTTACCCTTACCCTTACCCTTACCCTTACCCTTACCCTTACCCTTACCCTTACCCTTACCCTTACCCTTACCCTTACCCTTACCCTTACCCTTGCTTTTACCCTTAAGCTTACCCTTACCCTTACCCTTACCCTTACCCTTACCCTTACCCTTACCCTTACCTTTACCCTTACCCTTACCCTTACCCTTACCCTTACCCTTACCCTTACCCTTACCCTTACCCTTACCCTTACCCTTGCTTTTACCCTTAAGCTCACCCTTACCTTTACCCTTACCCTTACCCTTACCCTTACCCTTACCCTTACCCTTACCCTTACCCTTACCCTTACCCTTGCTTTTACCCTTAAGCTTACCCTTACCCTTACCCTTACCCTTACCCTTACCCTAACCCTTACCCTTGCTTTTACCCTTAAGCTTACCCTTACCCTTACCCTTACCCTTACCCTTACCCTTACCCTTACCCTTACCCTTACCCTTACCCTTACCCTTATCCTTGCTTTTACTCTTAGGCTTACCCTTACCTTTACCCTTACCCTTACCCTTAACCTCACCCTCACCCTTACCCTTACCCTTGCTTTTACCCTTAAGCTTACCCTTACCCTTACCCTTACCCTTACCCTTACCCTTGCTTTTACCCTTAAGCTTACCCTTACCCTTACCCTTAACCTTACCCTTACCCTTGCTTTTACCCTTAGGCTTACCCTTACCCTTACCCTTACCCTTACCCTTGCTTTTACCCTTAAGCTTACCCTTACCCTTACCCTTACTCTTACCCTTACCCTTACCCTTACCCTTACCCTTACCCTTACCCTTACCCTTACCCTTACCCTTACCCTTACCCTTGCTTTTACCCTTAGGCTTACCCTTACCTTTACCCTTACCCTAACCCTTACCCTTACCCTTACCCTTACCCTTACCCTTGCTTTTACCCTTAAGCTTACCCTTACCCTTACCCTTACCCTTACCCTTACCCTTACCCTTACCCTTACCCTTACCCTTACCCTTACCCTTACCCTTACCCTTGCTTTTACCCTTAAGCTTACCCTTACCCTTACCCTTACCCTTACCCTTACCCTTACCCTTACCCTTACCCTTACCCTTGCTTTTACCCTTAAGCTTACCCTTACCCTTACCCTTACCTTTACCCTTACCCTTACCCTTACCCTTACCCTTACCCTTGCTTTTACCCTTAGGCTTACCCTTACCTTTACCCTTACCCTTACCCTTACCCTTACCCTTACCCTTGCTTTTACCCTTAAGCTTACCCTTACCCTTACCCTTACCCTTAAGCTTACCCTTACCCTTACCCTTACCCTTACCCTTACCCTTACCCTTACCCTTACCCTTACCCTTACCCTTACCCTTACCCTTAACCCTTACCCTTACCCTTACCCTTACCCTTACCCTTACCCTTACCCTTACCCTTACCCTTGCTTTTACCCTTAAGCTTACCCTTACCCTTACCCTTACCCTTACCCTTACCCTTGCTTTTACCCTTAAGCTTACCCTTACCCTTACCCTTACCCTTAAGCTTACCCTTACCCTTACCCTTACCCTCACCCTTACCCTTACCCTTACCCTTACCCTTACCCTTACCCTTACCCTTACCCTTACCCTTACCCTTACCCTTGCTTTTACCCTTAAGCTTACCCTTACCCTTACCCTTACCCTTACCCTTAAGCTTACCCTTACCCTTACCCTTACCCTTAC
>CAUEHS010000128.1:0-53153 GCA_958510865.1 Myrrha octodecimguttata | reverse complement strand
TTACCCTTGCTTTTACCCTTACCCTTACCCTTACCCTTACCCTTGCTTTTACCCTTAAGCTTACCCTTACCCTTACCCTTACCCTTACCCTTGCTTTTACCCTTAAGCTTACCCTTACCCTTACCCTTACCCTTACCCTTACCCTTACCCTTACCCTTACCCTTACCCTTACCCTCACCCTTGCTTTTACCCTTAGGCTTACCCTTACCTTTACCCTTACCCTTACCCTTACCCGTGCTTTTACCCTTAGGCTTACCCTTAACTTTACCCTTACCCTTACCCTTACCCTTACCCTTACCCTTACCCTTACCCTTACCCTTACCCTTACCCTTACCCTTACCCTTACCCTTACCCTTACCCTTACCCTTACCCTTACCCTTACCCCTGCTTTTACCCTTAAGCTCACCCTTACCCTTACCCTAACCCTTACCCTTACCCTTGCTTTTACCCTTAAGCTTACCCTTACCCTTTCCCTTACCCTTACCCTTACCCTTACCCTTACCCTTACCCTTACCCTTACCCTTACCCTTACCCTTACCCTTACCCTTACCCTTACCCTTACCCTTACCCTTACCCTTACCCTTACCCTTGCTTTTACCCTTAGGATTACCCTTACCTTTACCCTTACCCTTACCCTTACTCTTGCTTTTACCCTTAGGCTTACCCTTACCTTTACCCTTACCCTTACCCTTAACCTTGCTTTTACCCTTAGGCTTACCCTTACCTTTACCCTTACCCTTACCCTTACCCTTACCCTTACCCTTACCCTTACCCATACCCTTACCCTTGCTTTTATCCTTAAGCTTACCCTTACCCTTACCCTTACCCTTACCCTTACACTTACCCTTACCCTTACCCTAACCCTGGCTTTTACCCTTAAGCTTACCCTTACCCTCACCCTTGCTTTTACCCTTAAGCTTACCCTTACCCTTACCCTTACCCTTACCCTTACCCTCACCCTTACCCTTGCTTTTACCCTTAAGCTTACCCTTACCCTTACCCTTACCCTTACCCTTACCCTTACCCTTACCCTTACCCTTACCCTTGCTTTTACCCTTAAGCTTACCCTTACCCTTACCCTTACCCTTACCCTTACCCTTACCCTTACCCTTACCCTTACCCTTACCCTTGCTTTTACCCTTAAGCTTACACTTACCCTCACCCTTACCCTTACCCTTACCCTTGCTTTTACCGTTAAGCTTACCCTTACCCTTACCCTTACCCTTAAACTTACCCTTACCCTTACCCTTACCCTTACCCTTACCCTTACCCTTACCCTTACCCTTACCCTTACCCTTACCCTTACCCTTACCCTTACCCTTACCCTTAACCTTACCCTTACCCTTACCCTTAGGCTTACCTTTACCCTTACCCTTACCCTTACCCTTACCCTTACCCTTACCCTTACCCTTACCCTTACCCTTACCCTTACCCTTACCTTTACCCTTACCCTTACCCTTACCCTTACCCTTACCCTTATCCTTACATTTACCCTTACCCTTACCCTTACCCTTACCCTTACCCTTACCCTTACCCTTACCCTTACCCTTGCCCTTACCCTTACCCTTGCTTTTACCCTTAGGCTTACCCTTACCTTTACCCTTACCCTTACCCTTACCCTTACCCTTACCCTCGCTTTTACCCTTAAGCTTACCCTTACTCTTACCCTTACCCTTACCCTTACCCTTACCCTTACCCTTACCCTTACCCTTACCCTTACCCTTACCCTCACCCTTACCCTTACCCTTGCTTTTACTTTTAAGCTTACCCTTACCCTTACCCTTACCCTTACCCTTACCCTTACCCTTGCTTTTACCCTTAAGCTTACCCTTACCCTTACCCTTACCCTTACCCTTACCCTTACCCTTACCCTTACCCTTACCCTTACCCTTACCCTTACCCTTACCCTTACCCTTACCCTTACCCTTACCCTTACCCTTACCCTTACCCTTACCCTTACCCTTACCCTTACCCTTACCCTTACCCTTACCCTTACCCTTACCCTTACCCTTACCCTTACCCTTACCCTTACCCTTACCCTT
Source organism: Myrrha octodecimguttata (assembly GCA_958510865.1). Classification (NCBI taxonomy): domain Eukaryota; kingdom Metazoa; phylum Arthropoda; class Insecta; order Coleoptera; family Coccinellidae; genus Myrrha; species Myrrha octodecimguttata. The sequence continues at coordinate 51,111 of CAUEHS010000128.1, read as the reverse complement.
AACCTTACCCTTACCCTTGCTTTTACCCTTAGGCTTACCCTTACCTTTATACTTACCCTTACCCTTACCCTTACCCTTACCCTTACCCTTACCCTTACCCTTACCCTTACCCTTACCCTTGCTTTTACTTTTAAGCTTACCCTTACCCTTACCCTTACCCTTACCCTTACCCTTACCCTTACCCTTGCTTTTACCCTTAAGCTTACCCTTACCCTTACCCTTACCCTTACCCTTACCCTTACCCTTACCCTTACCCTTACCCTTACCCTTACCCTTACCCTTACCCTTACCCTTACCCTTACCCTTACCCTTACCCTTACCCTTACCCTTACCCTTACCCTTACCCTTACCCTTACCCTTACCCTTACCCTTACCCTTACCCTTACCCTTACCCTTACCCTTTCCCTTACCCTTACCCTTACCCTTACCCTTACCCTTACCCTTACCCTTACCCTTACCCTTACCCTTACCCTTACCTTTACCCTTACCCTTACCCTTACCCTTACCCTTACCCTTACCCTAACCCTTACCCTTACCCTTACCCTTACCCTTACCCTTGCTTTTACCCTTAAGCTCACCCTTACCCTTACCTTTACCCTTACCCTTACCCTTACCCTTACCCTTGCTTTTACCGTTAAGCTTACCCTTACCCTTAACTTTACCCTTACCCTTACCCTTACCCTTACCCTTACCCTTACCCTTACCCTTACCCTTACCCTTACCCTTACCCTTACCCTTACCCTTACCCTTACCCTTACCCTTACCCTTACCCTTACCCTTACCCTTACCCTTACCCTTACCCTTACCCTTACCCTTACCCTTACCCTTACCCTTACCCTTACCCTTACCCTTACCCTTACCCTTACCCTTACTCTTGCTTTTACCCTTAGGCTTACCCTTACCTTTACCCTTACCCTTACCCTTACCCTTACCCTTACCCTTACCCTTACCCTTACCCTTACCCTTACCCTTACCCTTACCCTTACCCTTACCCTTGCTTTTACCCTTAAGCTTACCCTTACCCTTACCCTTACCCTTACCCTTACCCTTACCCTTACCCTTACCCTTACCCTTACCCTTACCCTTACCCTTACCCTTACCCTTACCCTTACCCTCGCCCTTACCCTTACCCTTACCCTTACCCTTACCCTTACCCTTACCCTTACCCTTACCCTTACCCTTACCCTTACCCTTACCCTTACCCTTGTTTTTACCCTTAGGCTTACCCTTACCTTTACCCTTACCCTTACCCTTACCCTTACCCTTACCCTTACCCTTACCCTTACCCTTACCCTTACCCTTACCCTTGCTTTTACCCTTAAGCTTACCCTTACCCTTACCCTTACCCTTACCCTTACCCTTACCCTTACCCTTACCCTTACCCTTACCCTTACCCTTACCCTTACCCTTACCCTTACCCTTACCCTTACCCTTACCCTTACCCTTACCCTTACCCTTACCCTTACCCTTACCCTTACCCTTACCCTTACCCTTACCCTTGCTTTTACCCTTAAGCTTACCCTTACCCTTACCCTTACCCTTACCCTTACCCTTACCCATACCCTTACCCTTACCCTTACCCTTACCCTTACCCTTACCCTTACCCTTACCCTTACCCTTACCCTTACCCTTACCCTTACCCTTGCTTTTACCCTTAAGCTTACCCTTACCCTTACCCTTACCCTTACCCTTAAGCTTACCCTTACCCTTACCCTTACCTTTACCCTTACCCTTACCCTTACCCTTACCCTTACCCTTACCCTTAATTTTACCCTTAAGCTTACCCTTACCCTTACCTCTACCCTTACCCTTGCTTTTACCCTTAAGCTTACCCATACCCTTACCCTTGCTTTTACCCTTAAGCTTACCCTTTCCCTTACCCTTACCCTTACCCTTACCCTTACCCTTACCCTTACCCTTACCCTTACCCTTACCCTTACCCTTACCCTTACCCCTGCTTTTACCCTTAAGCTTACCCTTACTCTTACCCTTACCCTTGCCCTTACCCTTACCCTTGCTTTTACCCTTAAGCTTACCCTTACCCTTACCGTTACCCTTACCCTTACCCTTACCCTTACCCTTACCCTTACCCTTACCCTTACCCTTACCCTTACCCATACCCTTACCCTTACCCTTACCCTTACCCTTGCTTTTACCCTTAAGCTTACCCTTACCCTTACCCTTACCCTTACCCTTAAGCTTACCCTTACCCTTACCCTTACCCTTACCCTTACCCTTACCCTTACCCTTACCCTTACCCTTACCCTTACCCTTACCCTCACCCTTACCCTTGCTTTTACCCTTAAGCTTACCCTTACCCTTACCCTTACCCTTACCCTTACCCTTACCCTTACCCTTGCTTTTACCCTTAGGCTTACCCTTACCTTTACCCTTACCCTTACCCTTACCCTTACTCTTACCCTTACCCTTACCCTTACCCTTGCTTTTACCCTTAAGCTTACCCTTACCCTTACCCTTACCCTTACCCTTACCCTTAACCTTACCCTTACCCTTACCCTTACCCTTACCCTTACCCTTACCCTCACCCTTACCCTTACCCTTACCCTTACCCTTACCCTTACCCTTACCCTTGCTTTTACCCTTAAGCTTACCCTTACCCTTACCCTTACCCCTACCCTTACCCTTACCCTTACCCTTACCCTTACCCTTGCTTTTACCCTTAAGCTTACCCTTACCCTTACCCTTACCCCTACCCTTACCCTTACCCTTACCCTTACCCTTACCCTTACCCTTACCCTTGCTTTTACCCTTAAGCTTACTCTTACCCTTACCCTTACCCTTACCCTTACCCTTACCCTTACCCTTTCCTTACCCTTGCTTTTACCCTTAACCTTACCCTTACCCTTACCCTTACCCTTGCTTTTACCCTTAAGCTTACCCTTACCCTTACCCCTGCTTTTACCCTTAAGCTAACCCTTACCCTTACCCTTACCCTTACCCTTACCCTTACCCTTACCCTTACCCCTACCCTTACCCTTACCCTTACCCTTACCCTTACCCTTACCCTTGCTTTTACCCTTAAGCTTACCCTTACCCTTACCCTTACCCTTACCCTTACCCTTACCCTTACCCTTACCCTTACCCTTACCCTCACCCTTGCTTTTACCCTTAGGCTTACCCTTACCTTTACCCTTACCCTTACCCTTACCCGTGCTTTTACCCTTAGGCTTACCCTTAACTTTACCCTTACCCTTACCCTTACCCTTACCCTTACCCTTACCCTTACCCTTACCCTTACCCTTACCCTTACCCTTACCCTTACCCTTACCCTTACCCTTACCCTTACCCTTACCCCTGCTTTTACCCTTAAGCTCACCCTTACCCTTACCCTTACCCTTACCCTTACCCTTACCCTTACCCTTGCTTTTACCCTTAAGCTTACCCTTACCCTTTCCCTTACCCTTACCCTTACCCTTACCCTTACCCTTACCCTTACCCTTACCCTTACCCTTACCCTTACCCTTACCCTTACCCTTACCCTTACCCTTACCCTTACCCTTACCCTTACCCTTACCCTTACCCTTACCCTTACCCTTACCCTTACCCTTACCCTTACCCTTACCCTTACCCTTACCCTTGCTTTTACCCTTAGGATTACCCTTACCTTTACCCTTACCCTTACCCTTACCCTTGCTTTTACCCTTAGGCTTACCCTTACCTTTACCCTTACCCTTACCCTTAACCTTGCTTTTACCCTTAGGCTTACCCTTACCTTTACCCTCACCCTTACCCTTACCCTTACCCTTACCCTTACCCTTACCCTTACCCATACCCTTACCCTTGCTTTTATCCTTAAGCTTACCCTTACCCTTACCCTTACCCTTACCCTTACACTTACCCTTACCCTTACCCTTACCCTGGCTTTTACCCTTAAGCTTACCCTTACCCTCACCTTTGCTTTTACCCTTAAGCTTACCCTTACCCTTACCCTTACCCTTACCCTTACCCTCACCCTTACCCTTGCTTTTACCCTTAAGCTTACCCTTACCCTTACCCTTACCCTTACCCTTACCCTTACCTTTACCCTTGCTTTTACCCTTAAGCTTACCCTTACCCTTACCCTTACCCTTACCCTTACCCTTACCCTTACCCTTACCCTTACCCTTACCCTTACCCTTACCCTTACCCTTGCTTTTACCCTTAAGCTTACACTTACCCTCACCCTTACCCTTACCCATACCCTTGCTTTTACCGTTAAGCTTACCCTTACCCTTACCCTTAAACTTACCCTTACCCTTACCCTTACCCTTACCCTTACCCTTACCCTTACCCTTACCCTTACCCTTACCCTTACCCTTACCCTTACCCTTACCCTTACCCTTACCCTTAACCTTACCCTTACCCTTACCCTTAGGCTTACCTTTACCCTTACCCTTACCCTTACCCTTACCCTTACCCTTACCCTTACCCTTACCCTTACCCTTGCTTTTACCCTTAAGCCTACCCTTACCCTTACCCTTACCCTTACCCTTACCCTTACCCTTACCCTTACCCTTACCCTTACCCTTACCCTTACCCTTACCCTTACCCTTACCTTTACCCTTACCCTTACCCTTACCCTTACCCTTACCCTTATCCTTACATTTACCCTTACCCTTACCCTTACCCTTACCCTTACTTTTACCCTTACCCTTACCCTTACCCTTACCCTTGCCCTTACCCTTACCCTTGCTTTTACCCTTAGGCTTACCCTTACCTTTACCCTTACCCTTACCCTTACCCTTACCCTTACCCTCGCTTTTACCCTTAAGCTTACCCTTACTCTTACCCTTACCCTTACCCTTACCCTTACCCTTACCCTTACCTTTACCCTTACCCTTACCCTTACCCTTACCCTTACCCTTACCCTTACCCTTACCCTTGCTTTTACCCTTAAGCTTACCCTTACCCTTACCCTTACCCTTACCCTTACCCTTACCCTTAAGCTTACCCTTACCCTTACCCTTACTCTTACCCTTACCCTTACCCTTACCCTTACCCTTACCCTTACCTTTACCCTTACCCTTGCTTTTACCCTTTAGCTTACCCTTACCCTTACCCTTACCCTTACCCTTACCCTCACCCTTACCCTTACCCTTACCCTTACCCTTACCCTTACCCTTACCCTTACCCTTACCCTTGCTTTTACCCTTAGGCTTACCCTTACCTTCACCCTTAACCTTACCCTTACCCTTACCCTTACCCTTACCCTTACCCTTGCTTTTACCCTTAAGCTTACCCTTACCCTTACCCTTACCCTTACCCTTGCTTTTACCCTTAAGCTTACCCATACCCTTACCCTTGCTTTTACCAATAAGCTTACCCTTACCCTTACCCTTACCCTTACCCTTACCCTTACCCTTACCCTTACCCTTACCCTTACCCTTACCCTTGCTTTTACCCTTAAGCTTACCCTTACCCTTACCCTTACCCTTAACGTTACCCTTACCCTTACCCTTACCCTTACCCTTACCCTTACCCTTACCCTTGCTTTTACCCTTAAGCTTACCCTTACCCTTACCCTTACCCTTACCCTTACCCTTACCCTTACCCTTACCCTTACCCTTACCCTTGCTTTTACCCTTAAGCTTACCCTTACCCTTACCATTACCCTTACCCTTACCCTTACCCTTACCCTTACCCTTACCCTTACCCTTACCCTTACCCTTACCCTTACCCTTTCCCTTACCCTTACCCTTACCCTTACCCTTACCCTTACCCTTACCCTTACCCTTAACCTTACCCTTACCCTTGCTTTTACCCTTAGGCTTACCCTTACCTTTACCCTTACCCTTACCCTTACCCTTACCCTTACCCTTACCCTTACCCTTGCTTTTACCCTTAAGCTTACCCTTACCCTTACCCTTACCCTTACCCTTACCCTTACCCTTACCCTTACCCTTACCCTTACCCTTACCCTTACCCTTACCCTTACCCTTACCCTTACCCTTACCCTTACCCTTACCCTTACCCTTGCTTTTACCCTTAAGCTCACCCTTACCCTTACCTTTACCCTTACCCTTACCCTTACCCTTACCCTTGCTTTTACCGTTAAGCTTACCCTTACCCTTACCTTTACCCTTACCCTTACCCTTAACCTTACCCTTACCCTTACCCTTAACCTTACCCTTACCCTTACCCTTACCCTTACCCTTACCCTTACCCTTACCCTTACCCTTACCCTTACCCTTGCTTTTACCCTTAGGCTTACCCTTACCTTTACCCTTACCCTTACCCTTACCCTTACCCTTACCCTTACCCTTACCCTTACCCTTACCCTTACCCTTGCTTTTACCCTTAAGCTTACCCTTACCCTTACCCTTACCCTTACCCTTACCCTTACCCTTACCCTTACCCTTACCCTCACCCTTACCCTTACCCTTACCCTTACCCTTACCCTTACCCTAACCCTTACCCTTACCCTTGCTTTTACCCTTAGGCTTACCCTTACCTTTACCCTTACCCTTACCCTTACCCTTACCCTTACCCTTACCCTTACCCTTACCCTTGCTTTTACCCTTGAGCTTACCCTTACCCTTACCCTTACCCTTACCCTTACCCTTGCTTTTACCCTTAAGCTTACCCATACCCTTACCCTTGCTTTTACCCTTAAGCTTACCCTTACCCTTACCCTTACCCTTACCCTTACCCTTACCCTTACCCTTACCCTTACCCTTACCCTTGCTTTTACCCTTAAGCTTACCCTTACCCTTACCCTTACCCTTGCTTTTACCCTTAAGCTTACCCTTTCCCTTACCCTTACCCTTAACCTTACCCTTACCCTTACCCTTACCTTTGCTTTTACCCTTAAGCTTACCCTTACCCTTACACTTACCCTTACCCTTACCCTTACCCTTGCTTTTACCCTTAAGCTTACCCTTACCCTTACCCTTACCCTTACCCTTACCCTTACCCTTACCCTTACCCTTACCCTTACCCTTACCCTTACCCTTACCCTTACCCTTACCCTTACCCTTACCCTTACCCTTACCCTTACCCTTACCCTTACCCTTACCCTTACCCTTACCCTTACCCTTACCCTTACCCTTACCCTTACCCTTACCCTTACCCTTAACCTTACCCTTACCCTTGCTTTTACCCTAAGGCTTACCCTTACCTTTATCCTTACCCTTACCCTTACCCTTACCCTTACCCTTACCCTTGCTTTTACCCTTAAGCTTACCCTTACCCTTACCCTTACCCTTACCCTTACCCTTACCCTTACCCTTACCCTTACCCTTACCCTTACCCTTACCCTTACCCTTACCCTTACCCTTACCCTTACCCTTACCCTTACCCTTACCCTTACCCTTACCCTTACCCTTACCCTTACCCTTACCCTTACCCTTACCCTTACCCTTACCCTTACCCTTACCCTTACCCTTGCTTTTACCCCTAAGCTCACCCTTACCCTTACCTTTACCCTTACCCTTACCCTTACCCTTACCCTTGCTTTTACCGTTAAGCTTACCCTTACCCTTACCTTTACCCTTACCCTTACCCTTACCCTTACCCTTACCCTTACCCTTACGCTTACCCTTACCCTTACCCTTACCCTTACCCTTACCCTTACCCTTACCCTTACCCTTACCCTTACCCTTACCCTTACCCTTACCCTTACCCTTACCCTTACCCTTACCCTTACCCTTACCCTTACCCTTACACTTACCCTTACCCTTACCCTTACCCTTACCCTTACCCTTGCTTTTACCCTTAGGCTTACCCTTACCTTTACCCTTACCCTTACCCTTACCCTTACCCTTACCCTTACCCTTACCCTTACCCTTGCTTTTACCCTTAAGCTTACCCTTACCCTTACCCTTACCCTTACCCTTACCCTTACCCTTACCCTTACCCTTACCCTTACCTATACCCTTACCCTTACCCTTACCCTTACCCTTACCCTTACCCTTACCCTTACCCTTACCCTTACCCTTACCCTTACCCTTACCCTTACCCTTACCCTTACCCTTACCCTTACCCTTACCCTTACCCTTACCCTTACCCTTACCCTTACCCTTACCCTTACCCTTACCCTTACCCTTACCCTTACCCTTACCCTTACCCTTACCCTTACCCTTACCCTTACCCTTGTTTTTACCCTTAGGCTTACCCTTACCTTTACCCTTACCCTTACCCTTACCCTTACCCTTACCCTTAACCTTACCCTTGCTTTTACCCTTAAGCTTACCCTTACCCTTACCCTTACCCTTACCCTTACCCTTACCCTTACCCTTACCCTTACCCTTACCCTTACCCTTACCCTTACCCTTACCCTTACCCTTACCCTTACCCTTACCCTTACCCTTACCCTTGCCCTTACCCTTACCCTAACCCTTACCCTTACCCTTGCTTTTACCCTTAAGCTTACCCTTACCCTTACCCTTACCCTTACCCTTACCCTTACCCTTACCCTTACCCTTACCCTTACCCTAACCCTTACCCTTACCCTTACCCTTACCCTTACCCTTACCCTTGCTTTTACCCTTAAGCTTACCCTTACCCTTACCCTTACCCTTACCCTTAAGCTTACCCTTACCCTTACCCTTACCTTTACCCTCACCCTTACCCTTACCCTTACCCTTACCCTTACCCTTGCTTTTACCCTTAAGCTTACCCTTACCCTTACCCTTACCCTTACCCTTACCCTTGCTTTTACCCTTAAGCTTACCCATACCCTTACCCTTGCTTTTACCCTTAAGCTTACCCTTACCCTTACCCTTACCCTTACCCTTACCCTTACCCTTACCCTTACCCTTACACTTACCCTTACCCCTGCTTTTACCCTTAAGCTTACCCTTACTCTTACCCTTACCTTCACCCTTACCCTTACCCTTGCTTTTACCCTTAAGCTTACCCTTACCCTTACCCTTACCCTTACCCTTACCCTTACCCTTACCCTTACCCTTACCCTTACCCTTACCCTTACCCTTACCCTTACCCTTACCCTTACCCTTACCCTTACCCTTACCCTTACCCTTACCCTTACCCTTACCCTTACCCTTACCCTTACCCTTACCCCTACCCTTACCCTTACCCTTACCCTTGCTTTTACCCTTAAGCTTACCCTTACCCTTACCCTTACCCTTACCCTTAAGCTTACCCTTACCCTTACCCTTACCCTTACCCTTAACCTTACCCTTACCCTTACCCTTACCCTCACCCTTACCCTTGCTTTTACCCTTAAGCTTACCCTTACCCTTACCCTTACCCTTACCCTTACCCTTACCCTTACCCTTACCCTTGCTTTTACCCTTAGGCTTACCCTTACTTTTACCCTTACCCTTACCCTTACCCTTACCCTTACCCTTACCCTTGCTTTTACCCTTAAGCTTACCCTAACACTTACCCTTACCCTTACCCCTTCCCTTACCCTTACCCTTACCCTTACCCTTACCCTTACCCTTACCCTTGCTTTTACCCTTAAGCTTACCCTTACCCTTACCCTTGCTTTTACCCTTAAGCTTACCCTTACCCTTACCCTTACCCTTACCCTTACCCTTACCCTTACCCTTACCCTTACCCTTACCCTTGCTTTTACCCTTAAGCCTACCCTTACCCTTACCCTTACCCTTACCCTTACCCTTACCCTTACCCTTACCCTTGCTTTTACCCTTAAGCTTACTCTTACCCTTACCCTTACCCTTACCCTTACCCTTACCCTTTCCTTACCCTTGCTTTTACCCTTACCCTTACCCTTACCCTTGCTTTTACCCTTAAGCTTACCCTTACCCTTACCCCTGCTTTTACCCTTAAGCTAACCCTTACCCTTACCCTTACCCTTACCCTTACCCTTACCTTTACCCTTACCCTTACCCTTACCCTTACCCTTACCCTTGCTTTTACCCTTAAGCTTACCCTTACCCTTACCCTTACCCTTACCCTTACCCTTACCCTTACCCTTACCCTTACCCTTGCTTTTACCCTTAAGCTTACTCTTACCCTTACCCTTACCCTTACCCTTACCCTTACCCTTACCCTTACCCTTACCCTTACCCTTACCCTTACCCTTTCCCTTACCCTTGCTTTTACCCTTAAGCTTACCCTTACCCTTACCCTTACCCTTGCTTTTACCCTTAAGCTTACCCTTACCCTTACCCTTACCCTTACCCTTAAGCTTACCCTTACCCTTACCCTTACCCTTACCCTTACCCTTACCCTTACTCTTACCCTTACCCTTACCCTTACCCTTACCCTTACCCTTACCCTTACCCTTACCCTTACCCTTACCCTTACCCTTACCCTTGCCCTTACCCTTACCCTTGCTTTTACCCTTAGGCTTACCCTTACCTTTACCCTTACCCTTACCCTTACCCTTAGCCTTACCCTTACCCTGACCCTTGCTTTTACCCTTAAGCTTACCCTTACTCTTACCCTTACCCTTACCCTTACCCTTACCCTTACCCTTCCCCTTACCCTTACCCTTACCCTTACCCTTACCCTAACCCTTACCCTTGCTTTAACCCTTAAGCTTACCCTTACCCTTACCCTTACCCTTAAGCTTACCCTTACCCTTACCCTTACCCTTACCCTTACCCTTACCCTTACCCTTACCCTTACCCTTACCCTTGCTTTTACCCTTAAGCTTACCCTTACCCTTACCCTTACCCTTACCCTTACCCTTACCCTTACCCTTACCCTTTACCTTACCCTTACCCTTACCCTTACCCTTGCTTTTACCCTTAGGCTTACCCTTACCCTTACCCTTACCCTTACCCTTGCTTTTACCCTTAAGCTTACCCTTACCCTTACCCTTACCGTTACCCTTGCTTTTACCCTTAAGCTAACCCATACCCTTACCCTTGCTTTTACCCTTAAGCTCACCCTTACCCTTACCCTTACCCTTACCCTTACCCTTACCCTTACCCTTACCCTTACCCTTACCCTTACCCTTACCCTTGCTTTTACCCTTAAGCTTACCCTTACCCTTACCCTTACCCTTACCCTTACCCTTACCCTTGCTTTTACCCTTAAGCTTACCCTTACCCTTACCCTTACCCTTAACCTTACCCTTACCCTTACCCTTACCCTTACCCTTACCCTTGCTTTTACCCTTAAGCTTACCCTTACCCTTACCCTTACCCTTACCCTTACCCTTACCCTTACCCTTGCTTTTACCCTTTAGCTTACCCTTACCCTTACCCTTACCCTTACCCTTACCCTTACCCTTACACTTACCCTTACCCTTACCCTTACCCTTACCCTTACCCTTACCCTTACCCTTACCCTTACCCTTACCCTTACCCTTACCCTTACCCTTACCCTTACCCTTACCCTTACCCTTACCCTTACCCTTACCCTTACCCTTACCCTTACCCTTAACCTTACCCTTACCCTTGCTTTTACCCTTAGGCTTACCCTTACCTTTACCCTTACCCTTACCCTTACCCTTACCCTTACCCTTACCCTTACCCTTGCTTTTACCCTTAAGCTTACCCTTACCCTTACCCTTACCCTTACCCTTACCCTTACCCTTACCCTTACCCTTACCCTTACCCTTACCCTTACCCTTACCCTTACCCTTACCCTTACCCTTACCCTTACCCTTACCCTTACCCTTACCCTTACCCTTACCCTTGCTTTTACCCTTAAGCTCACCCTTACCCTTACCCTTACCCTTACCCTTACCCTTACCCTTGCTTTTACCGTTAAGCTTACCCTTACCCTTACCTTTACCCTTACCCTTACCCTTACCTTTACCCTTACCCTTACGCTTACCCTTACCCTTACCCTTACCCTTACCCTTACCATTACCCTTACCCTTACCCTTACCCTTACCCTCACCCTTGCTTTTACCCTTAGGCTTACCCTTACCTTTACCCTTACCCTTACCCTTACCCTTACCCTTACCCTTACCCTTACCCTTACCCTTACCCTTACCCTTACCCTTACCCTTACCCTTACCCTTGCTTTTACCCTTAAGCTTACCCTTACCCTTACCCTTACCCTTACCCTTACCCTTACCCTTACCCTTACCCTTACCATTACCCTTACCCTTACCCTTACCCTTACCCTTACCCTTACCCTTACCCTTACCCTTACCCTTACCCTTACCCTTGCTTTTACCCTTAGGCTTACCCTTACCTTTACCCTTACCCTTACCCTTACCCTTACCCTTACCCTTACCCTTACCCTTACCCTTGCTTTTACCCTTAAGCTTACCCTTACCCTTACCCTTACCCTTACCCTTAACTTTACCCTTACCCTTACCCTTACCCTTACCCTTACCCTTACCCTTACCCTTACCCTTACCCTTACCCTTACCCTTGCTTTTACCCTTAAGCTTACCCTTACCCTTACCCTTACCCTTACCTTTACCCTTACCCTTACCCTTACCCTTACCCTTACCCTTACCCTTACCCTTACCCTTACCCTTACCCTTGCTTTCACCCTTAAGCTTACCCTTACCCTTACCCTTACCCTTACCCTTACCCTTACCCTTAAGCTTACCCTTACCCTTACCCTCACCCTTACCCTTACCCTTACCCTTACCCTTACCCTTGCTTTTACCCTTAAGCTTACCCTTACCCTTACCCTTACCCTTACCCTTGCTTTTACCCTTAAGCTTACCCATACCCTTACCCTTGCTTTTACCCTTAAGCTTACCCTTACCCTTACCCTTACCCTTACCCTGACCCTTACCCTTACCCTTACCCCTGCTTTTACCCTTAAGCTTACCCTCACTCTTACCCTTACCCTTACCCTTACCCTTACCCTTACCCTTACCCTTAAGCTTACCCTTACCCTTACCCTTACCCTTACCCTTACCCTTACCCTTACTTTTACCCTTACCCTTACCCTTACCCTTGCATTTACCCTTAAGCTTACCCTTACCCTTAACCTTACCCTTAAGCTTACCCTTACCCTTACCCTTACCCTTACCCTTACCCTTACCCTTACCCTTACCCTTGCTTTTACCCTTAAGCTTACCCTTACCCTTACCCTTACCCTTACCCTTACCCTCACCCTTACCCTTACCCTTGCTTTTACCCTTAGGCTTACCCTTACCTTTACCCTTACCCTTACCCTTACCCTTACCCTTACCCTTGCTTTTACCCTTAAACTTACCCTTACCCTTACACTTACCCTTACCCTTACCCTTACCCTTACCCTTACCCTTACCCTTACCCTTACCCTTGCTTTTACCCTCAAGCTTACCCTTACCCTTACCCTTGCTATTACCCTTAAGCTTACCCTTACCCTTACCCTTACCCTTACCCTTACCCTTACCCTTGCTTTTACCCTTAAGCTTACCCTTACTCTTACCCTTACCTTTACCCTTACCCTTACCCTTACCCTTACCCTTGCTTTTACCCTTAAGCTTACTCTTACCCTTACCCTTACCCTTACCCTTACCATTACCCTTACCCTTACCCTTACCCTTACCCTTACCCTTGCTTTTACCCTTACCCTTACCCTTACCCTTACCCTTACCCTTGCTTTTACACTAAAGCTTACCCTTACCCTTACCCTTGCTTTTACCCTTAAGCTTACCCTTACCCTTACCCTTACCCTTACCCTTACCCTTACCCTTACCCTTACCCTTACCCTTACCCTTACCCTTACCCTTGCTTTTACCCTTAAGCTTACCCTTACCCTTACCCTTACCCTTACCCTTACCCTTACCCTTACCCTTACCCTTACCCTTACCCTCGCTTTTACCCTTAAGCTTACTCTTACCCTTACCCTTACCCTTACCCTTACCCTTACCCTTACCCTTACCCTTGCTTTTACCCTTAAGCTTACCCTTACCCTTACCCTTACCCTTGCTTTTACCCTTAAGCTTACCCTTACCCTTACCCTTACCCTTACCCTTAAGCTTACCCTTACCCTTACCCTTACCCTTACCCTTACCCTTACCCTTACCCTTACCCTTACCCTTACCCTTGCTTTTACCCTTAAGCTTACCCTTACCCTTACCCTTACCCTCACCCTTACCCTTACCCTTACCCTTACCCTTACCTTTACCCTTACCCTTACCCTTGCTTTTACCCTTAGGCTTACCCTTACCTTAACCCTTACCCTTACCCTTACCCTTACCCTTACCCTTGCCCTTGCTTTTACCCTTAAGCTTACACTTACCCTTACCCTTACCCTTACCCTTACCCTTACCCTTGCTTTTACCCTTAAGCTTAACCTTACCCTTACCCTTACCCTTTTCCCTTACCCTTGCTTTTATCCTTAAGCTTACCCTTAACCTTACCCTTACCCTTACCCTTACCCTTACCCTTACCCTTACCCTTACCCTTACCCTTACCCTTACCCTTACCCTTACCCTTACCCTTACCCTTACCCTTACCCTTACCCTTACCCTTACCCTTACCCTTACCCTTGCTTTTACCCTTAGGCTTACCCTTACCTTTACCCTTACCCTTACCCTTACCCTTACCCTTACCCTTACCCTTACCCTTACCCTTGCTTTTACCCTTAAGCTTACCCTTACCCTTACCCTTGCTTTTACCCTTAAGCTTACCCTTACCCTTACCCTTACCCTTACCCTTACCCTTACCCTTACCTTTACCCTTACCCTTACCCTTACCCTTACCCTTGCTTTTACCCTTAAGCTCACCCTTACCCTTACCCTTACCCTTACCCTAACCCTTACCCTTACCCTTACCCTTGCTTTTACCCTTAGGCTCACCCTTACCTTTACCCTTACCCTTACCCTTACCCTTGCTCTTACCCTTAGGCTTACCCTTACCCTTACCCTTACCCTTACCCTTGCTTTCACCCTTAAGCTCAACCTTACCCTTACCCTTACCCTTACCCTTACCCTTACCCTTACCCTTACCCTTACCCTTACCCTTACCCTTACCCTTACCCTTACCCTTACCCTTACCCTTACCCTTACCCTTACCCTTACCCTTACCCTTACCCTTACCCTTACCCTTACACTTACCCTTACCCTTGCTTTTACCCTTAGGCTCACCCTTACCTTTACCCTTACCCTTACCCTTACCCTTACCCTTACCCTTACCCTTACCCTTACCCTTACCCTTACCCTTACCCTTGCTTTTAACCTTAAGCTTACCCTTACCCTTACCCTTACCCTTACCCTTACCCTTACCATTACCCTTACCCTTACCCTTACCCTTACCCTTGCTTTTACCCTTAAGCTTACCCTTAGCCTTTCCCTTACCCTTTCCCTTACCCTTTCCCTTACCCTTACCCTTACCCTTACCCTTACCCTTACCCTTACCCTTACCCTTACCCTTACCCTTACCCTTACCCTTACCCTTACCCTTACCCTTACCCTTACCCTTACCCTTACCCTTACCCTTACTCTTACCCTTACCCTTACCCTTACCCTTACCCTTACCCTTCCCCTTACCCTTACCCTTACCCTTACCCTTACCCTTACCCTTACCCTTGCTTTTACCCTTAAGCTTACCCTTACCCTTACCCTTACCCTTAAGCTTACCCTTACCCTTACCCTTACCCTTACCCTTACCCTTACCCTTACCCTTACCCTTACCCTTGCTTTTACCCTTAAGCTTACCCTTACCCTTACCCTTACCCTTACCCTTACCCTTACCCTTACCCTTACCCTTACCCTTACCCTTACCCTTACCCTTACCCTTACCCTTACCCTTGCTTTTACCCTTAGGCTTACCCTTACCCTTACCCTTACCCTTACCCTTACCCTTGCTTTTACCCTTAAGCTTACCCTTACCCTTACCCTTACCCTTACCCTTGCTTTTACCCTTAAGCTAACCCATACCCTTACCCTTGCTTTTACCCTTAAGCTTACCCTTACCCTTACCCTTACCCTTACCCTTACCCTTACCCTTACCCTTACCCTTACCCTTACCCTTACCCTTGCTTTTACCCTTAAGCTTACACTTACCCTTACCCTTACCCTTACCCTTACCCTTACCCTTGCTTTTACCCTTAAGCTTACCCTTACCCTTACCCTTACCCTTAACCTTACCCTTACCCTTACCCTTACCCTTACCCTTACCCTTACCCTTGCTTTTACCCTTAAGCTTACCCTTACCCTTACCCTTACCCTTACCCTTACCCTTACCCTTGCTTTTACCCTTTAGCTTACCCTTACCCTTACCCTTACCCTTACCCTTACCCTTACACTTACCCTTACCCTTACCCTTACCCTTACCCTTACCCTTACCCTTACCCTTACCCTTACCCTTACCCTTACCCTTACCCTTACCCTTACCCTTACCCTTACCCTTACCCTTAACCTTACCCTTACCCTTGCTTTTACCCTTAGGCTTACCCTTACCTTTACCCTTACCCTTACCCTTACCCTTACCCTTACCCTTACCCTTACCCTTACCCTTGCTTTTACCCTTAAGCTTACCCTTACCCTCACCCTTACCCTTACCCTTACCCTTACCCTTACCCTTACCCTTACCCTTACCCTTACCCTTACCCTTACCCTTACCCTTACCCTCACCCTTACCCTTACCCTTACCCTTGCTTTTACCCTTAAGCTCACCCTTACCCTTACCCTTACCCTTACCCTTACCCTTACCCTTACCCTTACCCTTGCTTTTACCGTTAAGCTTACCCTTACCCTTACCTTTACCCTTACCCTTACCCTTACCTTTACCCTTACCCTTACCCTTACCCTTACCCTTACCCTTACCCTTACCCTTACCCTTACCATTACCCTTACCCTTACCCTTACCCTTACCCTCACCCTTGCTTTTACCCTTAGGCTTACCCTTACCTTTACCCTTACCCTTACCCTTACCCTTACCCTTACCCTTACCCTTACCCTTACCCTTACCCTCACCCTTGCTTTTACCCTTAAGCTTACCCTTACCCTTGCCCTTACCCTTACCCTTACCCTTACCCTTACCCTTACCCTTACCCTTACCCTTACCATTACCCTTACCCTTACCCTTACCCTTACCCTTACCCTTACCCTTACCCTTACCCTTACCCTTACCCTTACCCTTACCCTTACCCTTACCCTTACCCTTACCCTTACCCTTACCCTTGCTTTTACCCTTAGGCTTACCCTTACCTTTACCCTTACCCTTACCCTTACCCTTACCCTTACCCTTACCCTTGCTTTTACCCTTAAGCTTACCCTTACCCTTACCCTTACCCTTACCCTTAACTTTACCCTTACCCTTACCCTTACCCTTACCCTTACCCTTACCCTTACCCTTACCCTTACCCTTACCCTTGCTTTTACCCTTAAGCTTACCCTTACCCTTACCCCTACCCTTACCCTTACCCTTACCCTTACCCTTACCCTTACCCTTACCCTTACCCTTACCCTTACCCTTACCCTTACCCTTACCCTTACCCTTGCTTTCACCCTTAAGCTTACCCTTACCCTTACCCTTACCCTTACCCTTACCCTTACCCTTAAGCTTACCCTTACCCTTACCCTCACCCTTACCCTTACCCTTACCCTTACCCTTACCCTTGCTTTTACCCTTAAGCTTACCCTTACCCTTACCCTTACCCTTACCCTTGCTTTTACCCTTAAGCTTACCCATACCCTTACCCTTGCTTTTACCCTTAAGCTTACCCTTACCCTTACCCTTACCCTTACCCTGACCCTTACCCTTACCCTTACCCCTGCTTTTACCCTTAAGCTTACCCTCACTCTTACCCTTACCCTTACCCTTACCCTTACCCTTACCCTTACCCTTACCCTTACCCTTAAGCTTACCCTTACCCTTACCCTTACCCTTACCCTTACCCTTACCCTTACTTTTACCCTTACCCTTACCCTTACCCTTGCTTTTACCCTTAAGCTTACCCTTACCCTTACCCTTACCCTTAAGCTTACCCTTACCCTTACCCTTACCCTTACCCTTACCCTTACCCTTACCCTTACCCTTACCCTTGCTTTTACCCTTAAGCTTACCCTTACCCTTACCCTTACCCTTACCCTTACCCTCACCCTTACCCTTACCCTTGCTTTTACCCTTAGGCTTACCCTTACCTTTACCCTTACCCTTACCCTTACCCTTACCCTTACCCTTGCTTTTACCCTTAAACTTACCCTTACCCTTACACTTACCCTTACCCTTACCCTTACCCTTACTCTTACCCTTACCCTTGCTTTTACCCTCAAGCTTACCCTTACCCTTACCCTTGCTATTACCCTTAAGCTTACCCTTACCCTTACCCTTACCCTTACCCTTACCCTTACCCTTACCCTTACCCTTGCTTTTACCCTTAAGCTTACCCTTACTCTTACCCTTACCTTTACCCTTACCCTTACCCTTACCCTTACCCTTGCTTTTACCCTTAAGCTTACTCTTACCCTTACCCTTACCCTTACCCTTACCATTACCCTTACCCTTACCCTTACCCTTACCCTTACCCTTGCTTTTACCCTTACCCTTACCCTTACCCTTACCCTTACCCTTGCTTTTACACTTAAGCTTACCCTTACCCTTACCCTTGCTTTTACCCTTAAGCTTACCCTTACCCTTACCCTTACCCTTACCCTTACCCTTACCCTTACCCTTACCCTTACCCTTACCCTTACCCTTGCTTTTACCCTTAAGCTTACCCTTACCCTTACCCTTACCCTTACCCTTACCCTTACCCTTACCCTCGCTTTTACCCTTAAGCTTACTCTTACCCTTACCCTTACCCTTACCCTTACCCTTACCCTTACCCTTACCCTTACCCTTACCCTTACCCTTACCCTTACCCTTGCTTTTACCCTTAAGCTTACCCTTACCCTTACCCTTACCCTTGCTTTTACCCTTAAGCTTACCCTTACCCTTACCCTTACCCTTGCTTTTACCCTTAAGCTTACCCTTACCCTTACCCTTACCCTTACCCTTAAGCTTACCCTTACCCTTACCCTTACCCTTACCCTTACCCTTACCCTTACCCTTACCCTTACCCTTGCTTTTACCCTTAAGCTTACCCTTACCCTTACCCTTACCCTTACCCTTACCCTTACCCTTACCCTTACCCTTACCTTTACCCTTACCCTTACCCTTACCCTTACCCTTACCCTTACCCTTACCCTTGCCCTTGCTTTTACCCTTAAGCTTACCCTTACCCTTACCCTTACCCTTACCCTTACCCTTACCCTTGCTTTTACCCTTAAGCTTAACCTTACCCTTACCCTTACCCTTTTCCCTTACCCTTGCTTTTATCCTTAAGCTTACCCTTAACCTTACCCTTACCCTTACCCTTACCCTTACCCTTACCCTTACCCTTACCCTTACCCTTACCCTTACCCTTACCCTTACCCTTACCCTTACCCTTACCCTTACCCTTACCCTTACCCTTACCCTTACCCTTACCCTTACCCTTGTTTTTACCCTTAGGCTTACCCTTACCTTTACCCTTACCCTTACCCTTACCCTTACCCTTACCCTTACCCTTACCCTTGCTTTTACCCTTAAGCTTACCCTTACCCTTACCCTTACCCTTACCCTTACCCTTACCCTTACCCTTACCTTTACCCTTACCCTTACCCTTACCCTTACCCTTGCTTTTACCCTTAAGCTCACCCTTACCCTTACCCTTACCCTTACCCTAACCCTTACCCTTACCCTTACCCTTGCTTTTACCCTTAGGCTCACCCTTACCTTTACCCTTACCCTTACCCTTACCCTTGCTCTTACCCTTAGGCTTACCCTTACCCTTACCCTTACCCTCACCCTTGCTTTCACCCTTAAGCTCAACCTTACCCTTACCCTTACCCTTACCCTTACCCTTACCCTTACCCTTACCCTTACCCTTACCCTTACCCTTACCCTTACCCTTACCCTTACCCTTACCCTTACCCTTACCCTTACCCTTACCCTTACCCTTACCCTTGCTTTTACCCTTAGGCTTACCCTTACCTTTACCCTTACCCTTACCCTTACCCTTACCCTTACCCTTACCCTTACCCTTACCCTTACCCTTACCCTTACCCTTACCCTTACCCTTACCCTTGCTTTTACCCTTAAGCTTACCCTTACCCTTACCCTTACCCTTACCCTTACCCTTACCCTTACCATTACCCTTACCCTTACCCTTACCCTTACCCTTGCTTTTACCCTTAAGCTTACCCTTACCCTTTCCCTTACCCTTTCCCTTACCCTTACCCTTACCCTTACCCTTACCCTTACCCTTACCCTTACCCTTACCCTTACCCTTACCCTTACCCTTACCCTTACCCTTACCCTTACCCTTACCCTTACCCTTACCCTTACCCTTACCCTTACCCTTACCCTTACCCTTACCCTTACCCTTGCTTTTACCCTTAGGCTTACCCTTACCTTTATCCTTACCCTTACCCTTACCCTAACCCTTACCCTTACCCTTACCCTTACCCTTACCCTTGCTTTTACCCTTAAGCTTACCCTTACCCTTACCCTTACCCTTACCCTTACCCTTACCCTTACCCTTACCCTCACCCTTGATTTTACCCTTAAGCTTACCCTTACCCTTACCCTTACCCTTTCCCTTACCCTTACCCTTACCCTTACCCTTACCCTTACCCTTACCCTTGCTTTTACCCTTAAGCTTACCCTTACCCTTACCCTTACCCTCACCCTTACCCTTACCCTTACCCTTACCCTTACCCTTACCCTTACCCTTGCTTTTACCCTTAAGCTTACCCTTACCCTTACCCTTACCCTTACCCTTACCCTTACCCTTACCCTTACCCTTACCCTTACCCTTACCCTTACCCTTACCCTTGCTTTTACCCTTAGGCTTAACCTTACCTTTACCCTTACCCTTACCCTTACCTTTACCCTTACCCATACCCTTACCCTTGCTTTTACCCTTAAGCTTACCCTTACCCTAACCCTTACCCTTACCCTTGCTTTCACCCTTAAGCTTACCCTTACCCTTACGCTTACCCTTACCCTTGCTTTTACCCTTAGGCTTACCCTTACCCTTACCCTTACCCTTACCCTTGCTTTTACCCTTAAGCTCACCCTTACCCTTTCCCTTATCCTTACCCTTAACCTTGCTTTTACCCTTAGGCTTACCCTTACCCTTACCCTTACCCTTACCCTTACCCTTACCCTCACCCTTACCCTTACCCTTACCGTTACCCTTACCCTTACCCTTACCCTTACCCTTGCTTTTACCCTTAGGCTTACCCTTACCTTTACCCTTACCCTTACCCTTACCCTTACCCTTACCCTTACCCTTACCCTTACGCTTACCCTTGCTTTTATCCTTAAGCTTACCCTTACCCATACCCTCACCCTTACCCTTAAGCTTACCCTTACCCTTACCCTTACCCTTACCCTTACCCTCACCCTTACCCTTGCTTTTACCCTTAAGCTTACCCTTACCCTTACCCTTACCCTTACCCTTAAGCTTACCCTTACCCTTACCCTTACCCTTACCCTTACCCTTACCCTTACCCTTACCCTTACCCTTACCCTTGCTTTTACCCTTAAGCTTACCCTCACCCTTACCCTTACCCTTACCCTTACCCTTACCCTTACCCTTACCCTTACCCTTACCCTTACCCTTACCCTTACCCTTACCCTTACTCTTACCCTTACCCTTACCCTTACCCTTACCCTTACCCTTACCCTTGCTTTTACCCTTAGGCTTACCCTTACCTTTACCCTTACCCTTACCCTTACCCTTACCCTTACTTTTACCCTTACCCTTACCCTTACCCTTGCTTTTACCCTTAAGCTTACCCTTACCCTTACCCTTACCCTTACCCTTACCCTTACCCTTGCTTTTACCCTTAAGCTTACCCTTACCCTTACCCTTACCCTTACCCTTACCCTTACCCTTTCTTTTACCCTTAAGCTTACCCTTACCCTTACCCTAACCCTTACCCTTACCTCTACCCTTACCCTTACCCTTACCCTTACCCTTACCCTTACCCTTGCTTTTACCCTTAGGCTTACCCTTACCTTTACCCTTACCCTTACCCTTACCCTTACCCTTACCCTTACCCTTACCCTTACACTTACCCTTACCCTTGCTTTTACCCTTAAGCTTACCCTTACCCTTACCCTTACCCTTACCCTTACCCTTGCTTTTACCCTTAAGCTTACCCTTACCCTTACCCTTACCCTTGCTTTTACCCTTAAGCTTACCCTTACCCTTACCCTTACCCCTACCCTCACCCTTACCCTTACCCTTACCCTTACCCTTACCCTTACCCTTACCCTTACCCTTACCCTTACCCTTACCCTTACCCTTACCCTTACCCTTACTTTTACCCTTAGGCTTACCCTTACCTTTACCCTTACCCTTACCCTTACCCTTACCCTTGCTTTTACCCTTAGGCTTACCCTTACCCTTACCCTTACCCTTACCCTTGCTTTTACCCTTAAGCTTACCCTTACCCTTACCCTTACCCTTACCCTCACCCTTACCCTTACCCTTACCCTTACCCTTACCCTTACCCTTACCTTTACCCTTACCCTTACCCTTACCCTTACACTTACCCTTACCCTTGCCCTTACCCTTCCCCTTGCTTTTACCCTTAGGCTTACCCTCACCTTTACCCTTACCCTTACCCTTACCTTTACCCTTACCCTTACCCTTACCCTTGCTTTTACCCTTAAGCTTACCCTTACCCTTACCCTTACCCGTACCCTTACCCTCACCCTTACCCTTACCCTTACCCTTACCCTTACTCTTACCCTTACCCTTACCCTTGCTTTTACCCTTAAGCTTACCCTTACCCTTACCCTTACCCTTACCCTTACCCTTACACTTACCCTTACCCTTACCCTTACACTTACCCTTACCCTTACCCTTACCCTTACCCTTTTCCTTACCCTTGCTTTTACCCTTAGGCTTACCCTTACCTTTACCCTTACCCTTACCCTTACCCTAACCCTTACCCTTACCCTTACCCTTGCTTTTACCCTTAAGCTTACCCTTACCCTTACCCTTACCCTTTCCCTTACCCTTACCCTTACCCTTACCCTTACCCTTACCCTTACCCTTACCCTTGCTTTTACCCTTAAGCTTACCCTTACCCTTACCCTTACCCTTACCCTTACCCTTACCCTTACCCTTACCCTTACCCTTACCCTTACCCTTACCCTTACTTTTACCCTTGCTTTTACCCTTAAGCTTACCCTTACCCTTACCCTTACCCTTACCCTTACCCTTACTCTTACCCTTGCTTTTACCCTTATGCTTTCCCTTACCCTTACCCTTACCCTTACCCTTACCCTTACCCTTACCCTCACCCTTACCCTTACCCTTACCCTTACCCTTACCCTTACCCTTACCCTTACCCTTACCCTTGCTTTTACCCTTAGGCTTAACCTTACCTTTACCCTTACCCTTACCTTTACCCTTACCCTAACCCTTACCCTTACCCTTGCTTTTACAAGTAAAGCTTACCCTTACCCTTACCCTTACCCTTACCCTTACCCTTGCTTTTACCCTTAAGCTTACCCTTACCCTTACCCTTACCCTTACCCTTACCCTTACCCTTACCCTTACCCTTACCCTTACCCTTACCCTTGCTTTTACCCTTAGGCTTACCCTTACCTTTACCCTTACCCTTACCCTTACCCTTACCCTTACCCTTACCGTTACCCTTGCTTTTACCCTTAAGCTTACCCTTACCCTTACCCTTACCCTTACCCTTACCCTTACCCTTACACTTACCATTACCCTTGCTTTAAACCTTAAGCTTACCCTTACCCTTACCCTTACCCTTACCCTTACCCTTACCCTTACCCTTACCCTTATCCTTACCCTTACCCTTACCCTTACCCTTACCCTTACCCTTGCTGTTACCCTTAAGCTTACCCTTACCCTTACCCTTACCCTTAAGCTTACCCTTACCTTTACCCTTACCCTTACCCTTACCCTTACCCTTACCCTTACCCTTACCCTTACCCTTACCCTTACCCTTACCCTTGCTTTTACCCCTTAGCTTACCCTTACCCTTACCCTTACCCTTACCCTTACCCTTACCCTTACCCTTACCCTTACCCTTACCCTTACCCTTTCCCTTACCCTTACCCTTACCCTTACCCTTACCCTTACCCTTACCCTTACCCTTACCCTTACCCTTACCCTTACCCTTGCTTTTACCCTTAGGCTTACCCTTACCTTTACTTTACCCTTACCCTTACCCTTAACCCTTACCCTTACCCTTACCCTTGCTTTTACCCTTAAGCTTACCCTTATCCTTACCCTTACCCTTACCCTTACCCTTACCCTTACACTTACCCTTACCCTTACCCTTGCTTTTACCCTTAAGCTTACCCTTACCCTTACCCTTAGCCTTACCCTTACCCTTACCCTTGCTTTTACCCTTAGGCTTACCCTTACCCTTACCCTTACCCTTACCCTTGCTTTTACCCTTAAGCTTACCCTTACCCTCACCCTTACCCTTACCCTTACCCTTACCCTTACACCTTACCCTTACCCTTACCCTTACCCTTGCTTTTACCCTTAGGCTTACCCTTACCCTTACCCTTACCCTTACCCTTGCTTTTACCCTTGAGCTTACCCTTACCCTTACCCTTACCCTTACCCTTACCCTTACCCTTACCCTTACCCTTACCCTTACCCTTACCCTTACTCTTACCCTTGCTTTTACCCTTAAGCTTACCCTTACCCTTACCCTTACCCTTACCCTTACCCTTACCCTTACCCTTACCCTTACCCTTACCCTTACCCTCACCCTTACCCTTACCCTTACCCTTACCCTTACCCTTACCCTTACCCTTACCCTTACCCTTACCCATACCCTTACCCTTACCCTTGCTTTTACCCTTAGGCTTAACCTTACCTTTACCCTTACCCTTACCCTTACCTTTACTCTTACCCTTACCCTCACCCTTGCTTTTACCCTTAAGCTTACCCTTACCCTTACCCTTACCCTTACCCTTACCCTTACCCTTACCCTTGCTTTTACCCTTAAGCTTACCCTTACCCTTACCCTTACCCTTACCCTTACCCTTGCTTTTACCCTTAGGCTTACCCTTACCCTTACCCTTACCCTCACCCTTGCTTTTACCCTTAAGCTTACCCTTACCTTTACCCTAACCCTTACCCTTACCCTTACCCTTACCCTTACCCTTACCCTTACCCTTACCCTTACCCTTACCCTTTCCCTTACCCTTACCCTTACCCTTGCTTTTACCCTTAGGCTTACCCTTACCTTTACCCTTACCCTTACCCTTACCCTTACCCTTACCCTTACCCTTACCCTTACCCTTGCTTTTACCCTTAAGCTTACCCTTACCCTTACCCTTACCCTTACCCTTACCCTTACACTTACCCTTACCCTTGCTTTAAACCTTAAGCTTACCCTTACCCTTACCCTTACCCTTACCCTTACCCTTACCCTTACCCTTACCCTTACCCTTACCCTTACCCTTACCCTTATCCTTACCCTTACCCTTACCCTTACCCTTACCCTTGCTTTTACCCTTAAGCTTACCCTTACCCTTACCCTTACCCTTACCCTTTAGCTTACCCTTACCTTTACCTTTACCCTTACCCTTACCCTTACCCTTACCCTTACCCTTACCCTAACCCTTACCCTTACCCTTGCTTTTACCCCTAAGCTTACCCTTACCCTTACCCTTACCCTTACCCTTACCCTTACCCTTACCCTTACCCTTACCCTTACCCTTACCCTTACCCTTACCCTTGCTTTTACCCTTAAGCTTACCCTAACCTTTACCCTTACCCTTACCCTTACCCTTACCCTTACCCTTACCCTTACCCTTACCCTTACCCTTACCCTTACCCTTACCCTTACCCTTGCTTTTACCCTTAGGCTCACCCTTACCTTTACCCTTACCCTTACCCTTACCCTTACCCTTACCCTTACCCTTACCCTTACCCTTACCCTTACCCTTACCCTTACCCTTACCCTTACCCTTGCTTTTACCCTTAAGCTTACCCTTACCCTTACCCTTACCCTTACCCTTACCCTTACCCTTACCCTTACCCTTACCCTTACCCTTACCCTTGCTTTTACCCTTAAGCTTACCCTCACCCTTACCCTTACCCTTACCCTTACCCTTACCCTTACCCTTACCCTTACCCTTACCCTTACCCTTACCCTTACCCTTACCCTTACCCTTACCCTTACCCTTACCCTTACCCTTACCCTTACCCTTACCCTTACCCTTGCTTTTACCCTTAGGCTTACCCTTACCTTTACCCTTACCCTTACCCTTACCCTTACCCTTACTTTTACCCTTACCCTTACCCTTACCCTTGCTTTTACCCTTAAGCTTACCCTTACCCTTACCCTTACCCTTACCCTTACCCTTACCCTTGCTTTTACCCTTAAGCTTACCCTTACCCTTACCCTTACCCTTACCCTTACCCTTACCCTTTCTTTTACCCTTGAGCTTACCCTTACCCTTACCCTAACCCTTACCCTTACCTCTACCCTTACCCTTACCCTTACCCTTACCCTTACCCTTACCCTTGCTTTTACCCTTAGGCTTACCCTTACCTTTACCCTTACCCTTACCCTTACCCTTACCCTTACCCTTACCCTTACCCTTACACTTACCCTTACCCTTGCTTTTACCCTTAAGCTTACCCTTACCCTTACCCTTACCCTTACCCTTACCCTTGCTTTTACCCTTAAGCTTACCCTTACCCTTACCCTTACCCTTGCTTTTACCCTTAAGCTTACCCTTACCCTTACCCTTACCCCTACCCTCACCCTTACCCTTACCCTTACCCTTACCCTTACCCTTACCTTTACCCTTACCCTTACCCTTACCCTTACCCTTACCCTTACCCTTACTTTTACCCTTAGGCTTACCCTTACCTTTACCCTTACCCTTACCCTTACCCTTACCCTTGCTTTTACCCTTAGGCTTACCCTTACCCTTACCCTTACCCTTACCCTTGCTTTTACCCTTAAGCTTACCCTTACCCTTACCCTTACCCTTACCCTCACCCTTACCCTTACCCTTACCCTTACCCTTACCCTTACCCTTACCTTTACCCTTACCCTTACCCTTACCCTTACACTTACCCTTACCCTTGCCCTTACCCTTCCCCTTGCTTTTACCCTTAGGCTTACCCTCACCTTTACCCTTACCCTTACCCTTACCTTTACCCTTACCCTTACCCTTACCCTTGCTTTTACCCTTAAGCTTACCCTTACCCTTACCCTTACCCGTACCCTTACCCTCACCCTTACCCTTACCCTTACCCTTACCCTTACTCTTACCCTTACCCTTACCCTTGCTTTTACCCTTAAGCTTACCCTTACCCTTACCCTTACCCTTACCCTTACCCTTACACTTACCCTTACCCTTACCCTTACCCTTACCCTTACCCTTACCCTTACCCTTACCCTTTTCCTTACCCTTGCTTTTACCCTTAGGCTTACCCTTACCTTTACCCTTACCCTTACCCTTACCCTAACCCTTACCCTTACCCTTACCCTTGCTTTTACCCTTAAGCTTACCCTTACCCTTACCCTTACCCTTTCCCTTACCCTTACCCTTACCCTTACCCTTACCCTTACCCTTACCCTTGCTTTTACCCTTAAGCTTACCCTTACCCTTACCCTTACCCTTACCCTTACCCTTACCCTTACCCTTACCCTTACCCTTACCCTTACCCTTACTTTTACCCTTGCTTTTACCCTTAAGCTTACCCTTACCCTTACCCTTACCCTTACCCTTACCCTTACTCTTACCCTTGCTTTTACCCTTATGCTTTCCCTTACCCTTACCCTTACCCTTACCCTTACCCTTACCCTTACTCTCACCCTTACCCTTACCCTTACCCTTACCCTTACCCTTACCCTTACCCTTACCCTTGCTTTTACCCTTAGGCTTAACCTTACCTTTACCCTTACCCTTACCTTAACCCTTACCCTAACCCTTACCCTTACCCTTGCTTTTACAAGTAAAGCTTACCCTTACCCTTACCCTTACCCTTACCCTTACCCTTGCTTTTACCCTTAAGCTTACCCTTACCCTTACCCTTACCCTTACCCTTACCCTTACCCTTACCCTTACCCTTACCCTTACCCTTACCCTTACCCTTGCTTTTACCCTTAGGCTTACCCTTACCTTTACCCTTACCCTTACCCTTACCCTTACCCTTACCCTTACCGTTACCCTTGCTTTTACCCTTAAGCTTACCCTTACCCTTACCCTTACCCTTACCCTTACCCTTACCCTTACACTTACCATTACCCTTGCTTTAAACCTTAAGCTTACCCTTACCCTTACCCTTACCCTTACCCTTACCCTTACCCTTACCCTTACCCTTACCCTTATCCTTACCCTTACCCTTACCCTTACCCTTACCCTTACCCTTGCTGTTACCCTTAAGCTTACCCTTACCCTTACCCTTACCCTTAAGCTTACCCTTACCTTTACCCTTACCCTTACCCTTACCCTTACCCTTACCCTTACCCTTACCCTTACCCTTACCCTTACCCTTACCCTTGCTTTTACCCCTTAGCTTACCCTTACCCTTACCCTTACCCTTACCCTTACCCTTACCCTTACCCTTACCCTTACCCTTACCCTTACCCTTTCCCTTACCCTTACCCTTACCCTTACCCTTACCCTTACCCTTACCCTTACCCTTACCCTTACCCTTGCTTTTACCCTTAGGCTTACCCTTACCTTTACCCTTACCCTTACCCTTAACCCTTACCCTTACCCTTACCCTTGCTTTTACCCTTAAGCTTACCCTTATCCTTACCCTTACCCTTACCCTTACCCTTACCCTTACCCTTACCCTTACCCTTACCCTTGCTTTTACCCTTAAGCTTACCCTTACCCTTACCCTTAGCCTTACCCTTACCCTTACCCTTGCTTTTACCCTTAGGCTTACCCTTACCCTTACCCTTACCCTTACCCTTGCTTTTACCCTTAAGCTTACCCTTACCCTCACCCTTACCCTTACCCTTACCCTTACCCTTACCCTTACCCTTACCCTTACCCTTACCCTTACCCTTACCCTTGCTTTTACCCTTAGGCTTACCCTTACCCTTACCCTTACCCTTACCCTTGCTTTTACCCTTGAGCTTACCCTTACCCTTACCCTTACCCTTACCCTTACCCTTACCCTTACCCTTACCCTTACCCTTACCCTTACTCTTACCCTTGCTTTTACCCTTAAGCTTACCCTTACCCTTACCCTTACCCTTACCCTTACCCTTACCCTTACCCTTACCCTTACCCTTACCCTTACCCTCACCCTTACCCTTACCCTTACCCTTACCCTTACCCTTACCCTTACCCTTACCCTTACCCTTACCCTTACCCTTACCCTTACCCTTGCTTTTACCCTTAGGCTTAACCTTACCATTACCCTTACCCTTACCCTTACCTTTACCCTTACCCTTACCCTCACCCTTGCTTTTACCCTTAAGCTTACCCTTACCCTTACCCTTACCCTTACCCTTACCCTTACCCTTACCCTTGCTTTTACCCTTAAGCTTACCCTTACCCTTACCCTTACCCTTACCCTTACCCTTGCTTTTACCCTTAGGCTTACCCTTACCCTTACCCTTACCCTCACCCTTGCTTTTACCCTTAAGCTTACCCTTACCTTTACCCTAACCCTTACCCTTACCCTTACCCTTACCCTTACCCTTACCCTTACCCTTACCCTTACCCTTACCCTTTCCCTTACCCTTACCCTTACCCTTGCTTTTACCCTTAGGCTTACCCTTACCTTTACCCTTACCCTTACCCTTACCCTTACCCTTACCCTTACCCTTACCCTTACCCTTGCTTTTACCCTTAAGCTTACCCTTACCCTTACCCTTACCCTTACCCTTACCCTTACACTTACCCTTACCCTTGCTTTAAACCTTAAGCTTACCCTTACCCTTACCCTTACCCTTACCCTTACCCTTACCCTTACCCTTACCCTTATCCTTACCCTTACCCTTACCCTTACCCTTACCCTTGCTTTTACCCTTAAGCTTACCCTTACCCTTACCCTTACCCTTACCCTTTAGCTTACCCTTACCTTTACCTTTACCCTTACCCTTACCCTTACCCTTACCCTTACCCTTACCCTAACCCTTACCCTTACCCTTGCTTTTACCCCTAAGCTTACCCTTACCCTTACCCTTACCCTTACCCTTACCCTTACCCTTACCCTTACCCTTACCCTTACCCTTACCCTTACCCTTACCCTTGCTTTTACCCTTAAGCTTACCCTAACCTTTACCCTTACCCTTACCCTTACCCTTACCCTTACCCTTACCCTTACCCTTACCCTTACCCTTACCCTTACCCTTACCCTTACCCTTGCTTTTACCCTTAGGCTCACCCTTACCTTTACCCTTACCCTTACCCTTACCCTTACCCTTACCCTTACCCTTACCCTTACCCTTACCCTTACCCTTACCCTTACCCTTACCCTTACCCTTACCCTTACCCTTACCCTTACCCTTACCCTCACCCTTACCCTTACCCTTACCCTTACCCTTACCCTTACCCTTGCTTTTACCCTTAGGCTCACCCTTACCTTTACCCTTACCCTTACCCTTACCCTTTCCCTTACCCTTACCCTTGCTTTTACCCTTAAGCTTACCCTTACCCTTACCCTTACCCTTACCCTTACCCTTACCCATACCCTTACCCTTACCCTTGCTTTTACCCTTAAGCTTACCCTTACCTTTACCCTTACCCTTACCCTTACCCTTACCCTTACCCTTACTCTTACCCTTACCCTTACCCTTACCCTTACCCTTACCCTTACCCTTACCCTTACCCTTACCCTTGCTTTTACCCTTAGGCTTACCCTTACCTTTACCCTTACCCTTACCCTTACCCTTACCCTTACCCTTACCCTTACCCTTACCCTTACCCTTACCCTTACCTTTACCCTTGCTTATACCCTTAAGCTTACCCTTACCCTTACCCTTACCCTTACCTTTACCCTTACCCTTACCCTTACCCTTACCCTTACCCTTACCCTTGCTTTTACCCTTAAGCTTACCCTTACCCTTACCCTTACCCTTACCCTTACCCTTGCTTTTACCCTTAGGCTTACCCTTACCCTTGCTTTTACCCTTAAGCTTACCCTTACCCTTACCCTTACCCTTACCCTTACCCTTACCCTTACCCTTACCCTTACCCTTACCCTTACCCTTACCCTTACCCTTACCCTTACCCTTACCCTTACCCTTACCCTTGCTTTTACCCTTAAGCTTACCCTTACCCTTACCCTTACCCTTACCCTTACCCTTACACTTACCCTTACCCTTGCTTTAAACCTTAAGCTTACCCTTACCCTTACCCTTACCCTTACCCTTACCCTTACCCTTACCCTTACCCTTACCCTTACCCTTATCCTTACCCTTACCCTTACCCTTACCCTTACCCTTGCTTTTACCCTTAAGCTTACCCTTACCCTTACCCTTACCCTTACCCTTTAGCTTACCCTTACCTTTACCTTTACCCTTACCCTTACCCTTACCCTTACCCTTACCCTTACCCTAACCCTTACCCTTACCCTTGCTTTTACCCCTAAGCTTACCCTTACCCTTACCCTTACCCTTACCCTTACCCTTACCCTTACCCTTACCCTTACCCTTACCCTTACCCTTGCCCTTACCCTTGCTTTTACCCTTAAGCTTACCCTAACCTTTACCCTTACCCTTACCCTTACCCTTACCCTTACCCTTACCCTTACCCTTACCCTTACCCTTACCCTTACCCTTACCCTTACCCTTACCCTTGCTTTTACCCTTAGGCTCACCCTTACCTTTACCCTTACCCTTACCCTTACCCTTACCCTTACCCTTACCCTTACCCTTACCCTTACCCTTACCCTTACCCTTACCCTTACCCTTGCTTTTACCCTTAAGCTTACCCTTACCCTTACCCTTACCCTTACCCTTACCCTTACCCTTACCCTTAGCCTTACCCTTACCCTTACCCTTACCCTTGCTTTTACCCTTACCCTTACCCTTACCCTTACCCTTGCCCTTACCCTTACCCTTGCTTTTACCCTTAAGCTTACCTTACCCTTACCCTTACCCTTACCCTTAAGCTTACCCTTACCCTCACACTTACCCTTACCCTTACCCTTACCCTTACCCTTACCCTTACCCTTACCCTTGCTTTTACCCTTAAGTTTACCCTTACCCTTACCCTTACCCTTACCCCTACCCTTACCCTTACCCTTACCCTTACCCTTACCCTTACCCTCACCCTTACCCTCACCCTCGCTTTTACCTTCAGGCTTACCCTTACCTTTACCCTTACCCTTACCCTTACCCTTACCCTTACCATTACCCCTACCCTTGCTTTTAAACTTAAGCTTACCCTTACCCTTACCCTTACCCTTACCCTTGCTTTTACCCTTAAGTTTACCCTTACCCTTACCCTTACCCTTACCCCTACCCTTACCCTTACCCTTACCCTTGGTTTTACCCTTAAGCTTACCCTTACCCTTACCCTTACCCTTACCCTTACCCTTACCCTTACCTTTACCCTTACCCTTACCCTTACCCTTTCCCTTACCCTTACCCTTACCCTTACCCTTACCCTTGCTTTTACCCTTAGGCTTACCCTTACCTTTACCCTTACCCTTACCCTTACCCTTACCCTTACCCTTACCCTTACCCTTGCTTTTACCCTTAAGCTTACCTTTACCCTTACCCTTACCCTTACCCTTACCCTTGCTTTTACCCTTAGGCTTACCCTTACCCTTACCCTTACCCTTACCATTGCTTTTACCCTTAAGCTTACCCTTACCCTTACCCTTACCCTTACCCTTACCCTTACCCTTACCCTTACCCTTACCCTTGCTTTGACCCTTAAGCTTACCCTTACCCTTACCCTTACCCTTACCCTTACCCTTACCCTTACCCTTGCTTTTACCCTTAAGCTTACCCTTACCCTTACCCTTACCCTTACCCTTACCCTTGCTTTTACCCTTAGGCTTACTCTTACCCTTACCCTTACCCTTACCCTTGCTTTTACCCTTAAGCTTACCCTTACCCTTACCCTTACCCTTACCCTTACCCTTACCCTTACCCTTACCCTTACCCTTACCCTTACCCTTACACTTACCCTTAACCTTACCCTTACCCTTACCCTTACCCTTACCCTTACCCTTACCCTTACCCTTACCCTTACCCTTACCCTTACCCTTGCTTTTACCCTTAGGCTTACCCTTACCTTTACCCTTACACTCACCCTTACCCTTACCCGTACCCTTACCCTTACCCTTGCTTTTACCCTTAAGCTTACCCTTACCCTTACCCTTACCCTAACCCTTACCCTTACCCTTACCCTTGCTTTTACCCTTAAGCTTACCCTTACCCTTACCCTTACCCTTACCCTTACCCTTACCCTTGCTTTTACCCTTAAGCTTACCCTTACCCTTACCCTTACCCTTACCCTTGCTTTTACCCTTAGGCTTACCCTTACCCTTACCCTTACCCTTACCCTTACCCTTACCCTTGCTTTTAACCTTAAGCTTACCCTTACCCTCACCCTTACCCTTACCCTTACCCTTACCCTTACCCTTACCCTTACCCTTGCTTTTACCCTTAACCTTACCCTTACCCTTACCCTTACCCTTACCCTTACCCTTGCTTTTACCCTTAAGCTTACCCTGACCCTTACCCTGACCCTCACCCTTACCCTTACCCTTACCCTTACCCTTACCCTTACCCTTACCCTTACCCTTACCCTTACCCTTACCCTTACCCTTACCCTTACCCTTAACCTTACCCATACCCTTGCTTTTACCCTTAAGCTTACCCTTACCCTTACACTTACCCTTACCCTTACCCTTACCCTTGCTTTTACCCTTAAGCTTACCCTTACCCTTACCCTTACCCTTACCCTTACCCTTACCCTTGCTTTTACCCTTAAGCTTACCCTTACCCTAACCCTTACCCTTACCCTTACCCTTACCCTTGCTTTTACCCTTTGGCTTACCCTTACCCTTACCCTTACCCTTACCCTTACCCTTACCCTTACCCTTACCCTTACCCTTACCCTTACCCTTGCTTTTACCCTTAGGCTTACCCTTACCTTTACCCTTAACCTTACCCTTACCCTTACCCTTACCCTTACCCTTGCTTTTACCCTCAAGCTTACCCTTACCCTTACCCTTACCCTTACCCTTACCCTTACCCTTACCCTTGCTTTTACCCTTAAGCTTACCCTTACCCTCACTCTTACCCTTACCCTTACCCTTACCCTTGCTTTTACCCTTAAGCTTATCCTTACCCTTACCCTTACACTTACCCTTACCCTTACCCTTGCTTTTACCCTTAAGCTTACCCTTACCCTTACCCTTACCCTTACCCCTACCCTTACACTTACCCTTACCCTTACCCTTACCCTTTCCCTTACCCTTACCCTTAACCTTACCCTTACCCTTGCTTTTACCCTTAAGCTTACCCTTACCCTTACCCTTACCCTTACCCTTGCTTTTACCCTTAGGCTTACCCTTACCCTTACCCTTACCCTTACCCTTACCCTTACCCTTACCCTTACCCTTACCCTTACCCTTACCCTTACCCTCACACTTACCCTTACCCTTACCCTTACCCTTACCCTTACCCTTGCTTTTACCCTTAGGCTTACCCTTACCTTTACCCTTACCCTTACCCTTACCCTTACCCTTACCCTTACCCTTACCCTTACCCTTACCCTTACCATTGCTTTTACCCTCAAGCTTACCCTTACCCTTACCCTTACCCTTACCCTTACCCTTACCCTCACCCTTGCTTTTACCCTTAAGCTTACCCTTACCCTTACCCTTACCCTTACCCTTACCCTTACCCTTACCCTTACCCTTACCCTTACCCTTACCCTTACCCTTACCCTTACCCTTACCCTCACCCTTGCTTTTACCCTTAAGCTTACCCTTACCCTTACCCTTACCCTTACCCTTACCCTTACCCTTACCCTTGCTTTTACCCTTAAGCTTATCCTTACCCTTACACTTACCCTTACCCTTACCCTTACCCTTTCCCTTACCCTTACCCTTAACCTTACCCTTACCCTTGCTTTTACCCTTAAGCTTACCCTTACCCTTACCCTTACCCTTACCCTTACCCTTGCTTTTACCCTTAGGCTTACCCTTACCCTTACCCTTACCCTTACCCTTACCCTTACCCTTACCCTTACCCTTACCCTTACCCTTACCCTTACCCTCACACTTACCCTTACCCTTACCCTTACCCTTACCCTTACCCTTGCTTTTACCCTTAGGCTTACCCTTACCTTTACCCTTACCCTTACCCTTACCCTTACCCTTACCCTTACCCTTACCCTTACCCTTACCCTTACCATTGCTTTTACCCTCAAGCTTACCCTTACCCTTACCCTTACCCTTACCCTTACCCTTACCCTCACCCTTGCTTTTACCCTTAAGCTTACCCTTACCCTAACCCTTACCCTTACCCTTACCCTTACCCTTGCTTTTATCCTTTGGCTTACCCTTACCCTTACCCTTACCCTTACCCTTACCCTTACCCTTACCCTTACCCTTACCCTTACCCTTACCCTTGCTTTTACCCTTAGGCTTACCCTTACCTTTACCCTTAACCTTACCCTTACCCTTACCCTTACCCTTACCCTTGCTTTTACCCTCAAGCTTACCCTTACCCTTACCCTTACCCTTACCCTTACCCTTACCCTTACCCTTGCTTTTACCCTTAAGCTTACCCTTACCCTCACTCTTACCCTTACCCTTACCCTTACCCTTGCTTTTACCCTTAAGCTTATCCTTACCCTTACCCTTACACTTACCCTTACCCTTACCCTTGCTTTTACCCTTAAGCTTACCCTTACCCTTACCCTTACCCTTACCCCTACCCTTACACTTACCCTTACCCTTACCCTTACCCTTTCCCTTACCCTTACCCTTAACCTTACCCTTACCCTTGCTTTTACCCTTAAGCTTACCCTTACCCTTACCCTTACCCTTACCCTTACCCTTGCTTTTACCCTTAGGCTTACCCTTACCCTTACCCTTACCCTTACCCTTACCCTTACCCTTACCCTTACCCTTACCCTTACCCTTACCCTTACCCTCACACTTACCCTTACCCTTACCCTTACCCTTACCCTTACCCTTGCTTTTACCCTTAGGCTTACCCTTACCTTTACCCTTACCCTTACCCTTACCCTTACCCTTACCCTTACCCTTACCCTTACCCTTACCCTTACCCTTACCATTGCTTTTACCCTCAAGCTTACCCTTACCCTTACCCTTACCCTTACCCTTACCCTTACCCTCACCCTTGCTTTTACCCTTAAGCTTACCCTTACCCTTACCCTTACCCTTACCCTTACCCTTACCCTTACCCTTACCCTTACCCTTACCCTTACCCTTACCCTTACCCTTACCCTCACCCTTGCTTTTACCCTTAAGCTTACCCTTACCCTTACCCTTACCCTTACCCTTACCCTTACCCTTACCCTTGCTTTTACCCTTAAGCTTATCCTTACCCTTACACTTACCCTTACCCTTACCCTTACCCTTTCCCTTACCCTTACCCTTAACCTTACCCTTACCCTTGCTTTTACCCTTAAGCTTACCCTTACCCTTACCCTTACCCTTACCCTTACCCTTGCTTTTACCCTTAGGCTTACCCTTACCCTTACCCTTACCCTTACCCTTACCCTTACCCTTACCCTTACCCTTACCCTTACCCTTACCCTTACCCTTACCCTCACACTTACCCTTACCCTTACCCTTACCCTTACCCTTACCCTTGCTTTTACCCTTAGGCTTACCCTTACCTTTACCCTTACCCTTACCCTTACCCTTACCCTTACCCTTACCCTTACCCTTACCCTTACCCTTACCCTTACCATTGCTTTTACCCTCAAGCTTACCCTTACCCTTACCCTTACCCTTACCCTTACCCTTACCCTCACCCTTGCTTTTACCCTTAAGCTTACCCTTACCCTTACCCTTACCCTTACCCTTACCCTTACCCTTACCCTTACCCTTACCCTTACCCTTACCCTTACCCTTACCCTTACCCTTACCCTCACCCTTGCTTTTACCCTTAAGCTTACCCTTACCCTTACCCTTACCCTTACCCTTACCCTTACCCTTACCCTTGCTTTTACCCTTAAGCTTATCCTTACCCTTACCCTTACCCTTACCCTTACCCTTACCCTTACCCTTACCCTTACCCTTACCCTTACCCTTACCCTTACCCTTACCCTTACCCTTACCCTTACCCTTACCCTTACCCTTACCCTTACCCTTACCCTTACCCTTACCCTTACCCTTACCCTTACCCTTACCCTTACCCTTACCCTTACCCTTACCCTTACCCTTACCCTTACCCTTACCCTTGCTTTTACCCTTAAGCTTACCCTTACCCTTACCCTTACCCTTATTCTTGCTTTTACCCTTAGGCTTACCCTTACCCTTACCCTTACCCTTACCCTTACCCTTACCCTTACCCTTACCCTTACCCTTACCCTTACCCTTACCCTTACCCTTACCCTTACCCTTACCCTTACCCTTACCCTTACCCTTACCCTTACCCTTACCCTTACCCTTACCCTTACCCTTACCCTTACCCTTACCCTTACCCTTACCCTTACCCTTACCCTTACCCTTACCCTTACCCTTACCCTCACCCTTACCCTTACCCTTACCCTTACCCTTACCCTTACCCTTGCTTTTACCCTTAGGCTCACCCTTACCTTTACCCTTACCCTTACCCTTACCCTTTCCCTTACCCTTACCCTTGCTTTTACCCTTAAGCTTACCCTTACCCTTACCCTTACCCTTACCCTTACCCTTACCCATACCCTTACCCTTACCCTTGCTTTTACCCTTAAGCTTACCCTTACCTTTACCCTTACCCTTACCCTTACCCTTACCCTTACCCTTACTCTTACCCTTACCCTTACCCTTACCCTTACCCTTACCCTTACCCTTACCCTTACCCTTACCCTTGCTTTTACCCTTAGGCTTACCCTTACCTTTACCCTTACCCTTACCCTTACCCTTACCCTTACCCTTACCCTTACCCTTACCCTTACCCTTACCCTTACCTTTACCCTTGCTTATACCCTTAAGCTCACCCTTACCCTTACCCTTACCCTTACCTTTACCCTTACCCTTACCCTTACCCTTACCCTTACCCTTACCCTTGCTTTTACCCTTAAGCTTACCCTTACCCTTACCCTTACCCTTACCCTTACCCTTGCTTTTACCCTTAGGCTTACCCTTACCCTTGCTTTTACCCTTAAGCTTACCCTTACCCTTACCCTTACCCTTACCCTTACCCTTACCCTTACCCTTACCCTTACCCTTACCCTTACCCTTACCCTTACCCTTACCCTTACCCTTACCCTTGCTTTTACCCTTAAGCTTACCCTTACCCTTACCCTTACCCTTACCCTTACCCTTACACTTACCCTTACCCTTGCTTTAAACCTTAAGCTTACCCTTACCCTTACCCTTACCCTTACCCTTACCCTTATCCTTACCCTTACCCTTACCCTTACCCTTACCCTTGCTTTTACCCTTAAGCTTACCCTTACCCTTACCCTTACCCTTACCCTTTAGCTTACCCTTACCTTTACCTTTACCCTTACCCTTACCCTTACCCTTACCCTTACCCTTACCCTTACCCTAACCCTTACCCTTACCCTTGCTTTTACCCCTAAGCTTACCCTTACCCTTACCCTTACCCTTACCCTTACCCTTACCCTTACCCTTACCCTTACCCTTACCCTTACCCTTACCCTTACCCTTGCTTTTACCCTTAAGCTTACCCTAACCTTTACCCTTACCCTTACCCTTACCCTTACCCTTACCCTTACCCTTACCCTTACCCTTACCCTTACCCTTACCCTTACCCTTACCCTTGCTTTTACCCTTAGGCTCACCCTTACCTTTACCCTTACCCTTACCCTTACCCTTACCCTTACCCTTACCCTTACCCTTACCCTTACCCTTACCCTTACCCTTACCCTTACCCTTACCCTTACCCTTGCTTTTACCCTTAAGCTTACCCTTACCCTTACCCTTACCCTTACCCTTACCCTTACCCTTACCCTTAGCCTTACCCTTACCCTTACCCTTACCCTTGCTTTTACCCTTACCCTTACCCTTACCCTTACCCTTGCCCTTACCCTTACCCTTGCTTTTACCCTTAAGCTTACCTTACCCTTACCCTTACCCTTACCCTTAAGCTTACCCTTACCCTCACACTTACCCTTACCCTTACCCTTACCCTTACCCTTACCCTTACCCTTACCCTTGCTTTTACCCTTAAGTTTACCCTTACCCTTACCCTTACCCTTACCCCTACCCTTACCCTTACCCTTACCCTTACCCTTACCCTTACCCTCACCCTTACCCTCACCCTCGCTTTTACCTTCAGGCTTACCCTTACCTTTACCCTTACCCTTACCCTTACCCTTACCCTTACCATTACCCCTACCCTTGCTTTTAAACTTAAGCTTACCCTTACCCTTACCCTTACCCTTACCCTTGCTTTTACCCTTAAGTTTACCCTTACCCTTACCCTTACCCTTACCCCTACCCTTACCCTTACCCTTACCCTTGGTTTTACCCTTAAGCTTACCCTTACCCTTACCCTTACCCTTACCCTTACCCTTACCCTTACCTTTACCCTTACCCTTACCCTTACCCTTTCCCTTACCCTCACCCTTACCCTTACCCTTACCCTTGCTTTTACCCTTAGGCTTACCCTTACCTTTACCCTTACCCTTACCCTTACCCTTACCCTTACCCTTACCCTTACCCTTGCTTTTACCCTTAAGCTTACCTTTACCCTTACCCTTACCCTTACCCTTACCCTTGCTTTTACCCTTAGGCTTACCCTTACCCTTACCCTTACCCTTACCATTGCTTTTACCCTTAAGCTTACCCTTACCCTTACCCTTACCCTTACCCTTACCCTTACCCTTACCCTTACCCTTACCCTTGCTTTGACCCTTAAGCTTACCCTTACCCTTACCCTTACCCTTACCCTTACCCTTACCCTTACCCTTGCTTTTACCCTTAAGCTTACCCTTACCCTTACCCTTACCCTTACCCTTACCCTTGCTTTTACCCTTAGGCTTACTCTTACCCTTACCCTTACCCTTACCCTTGCTTTTACCCTTAAGCTTACCCTTACCCTTACCCTTACCCTTACCCTTACCCTTACCCTTACCCTTACCCTTACCCTTACCCTTACCCTTACACTTACCCTTAACCTTACCCTTACCCTTACCCTTACCCTTACCCTTACCCTTACCCTTACCCTTACCCTTACCCTTACCCTTGCTTTTACCCTTAGGCTTACCCTTACCTTTACCCTTACACTCACCCTTACCCTTACCCGTACCCTTACCCTTACCCTTGCTTTTACCCTTAAGCTTACCCTTACCCTTACCCTTACCCTAACCCTTACCCTTACCCTTACCCTTGCTTTTACCCTTAAGCTTACCCTTACCCTTACCCTTACCCTTACCCTTACCCTTACCCTTGCTTTTACCCTTAAGCTTACCCTTACCCTTACCCTTACCCTTACCCTTGCTTTTACCCTTAGGCTTACCCTTACCCTTACCCTTACCCTTACCCTTACCCTTACCCTTGCTTTTAACCTTAAGCTTACCCTTACCCTCACCCTTACCCTTACCCTTACCCTTACCCTTACCCTTACCCTTACCCTTGCTTTTACCCTTAACCTTACCCTTACCCTTACCCTTACCCTTACCCTTACCCTTGCTTTTACCCTTAAGCTTACCCTGACCCTTACCCTGACCCTCACCCTTACCCTTACCCTTACCCTTACCCTTACCCTTACCCTTACCCTTACCCTTACCCTTACCCTTACCCTTACCCTTACCCTTACCCTTAACCTTACCCATACCCTTGCTTTTACCCTTAAGCTTACCCTTACCCTTACACTTACCCTTACCCTTACCCTTACCCTTGCTTTTACCCTTAAGCTTACCCTTACCCTTACCCTTACCCTTACCCTTACCCTTACCCTTGCTTTTACCCTTAAGCTTACCCTTACCCTAACCCTTACCCTTACCCTTACCCTTACCCTTGCTTTTACCCTTTGGCTTACCCTTACCCTTACCCTTACCCTTACCCTTACCCTTACCCTTACCCTTACCCTTACCCTTACCCTTACCCTTGCTTTTACCCTTAGGCTTACCCTTACCTTTACCCTTAACCTTACCCTTACCCTTACCCTTACCCTTACCCTTGCTTTTACCCTCAAGCTTACCCTTACCCTTACCCTTACCCTTACCCTTACCCTTACCCTTACCCTTGCTTTTACCCTTAAGCTTACCCTTACCCTCACTCTTACCCTTACCCTTACCCTTACCCTTGCTTTTACCCTTAAGCTTATCCTTACCCTTACCCTTACACTTACCCTTACCCTTACCCTTGCTTTTACCCTTAAGCTTACCCTTACCCTTACCCTTACCCTTACCCCTACCCTTACACTTACCCTTACCCTTACCCTTACCCTTTCCCTTACCCTTACCCTTAACCTTACCCTTACCCTTGCTTTTACCCTTAAGCTTACCCTTACCCTTACCCTTACCCTTACCCTTACCCTTGCTTTTACCCTTAGGCTTACCCTTACCCTTACCCTTACCCTTACCCTTACCCTTACCCTTACCCTTACCCTTACCCTTACCCTTACCCTTACCCTCACACTTACCCTTACCCTTACCCTTACCCTTACCCTTACCCTTGCTTTTACCCTTAGGCTTACCCTTACCTTTACCCTTACCCTTACCCTTACCCTTACCCTTACCCTTACCCTTACCCTTACCCTTACCCTTACCATTGCTTTTACCCTCAAGCTTACCCTTACCCTTACCCTTACCCTTACCCTTACCCTTACCCTCACCCTTGCTTTTACCCTTAAGCTTACCCTTACCCTTACCCTTACCCTTACCCTTACCCTTACCCTTACCCTTACCCTTACCCTTACCCTTACCCTTACCCTTACCCTTACCCTCACCCTTGCTTTTACCCTTAAGCTTACCCTTACCCTTACCCTTACCCTTACCCTTACCCTTACCCTTACCCTTGCTTTTACCCTTAAGCTTATCCTTACCCTTACCCTTACCCTTACCCTTACCCTTACCCTTACCCTTACCCTTACCCTTACCCTTACCCTTACCCTTACCCTTACCCTTACCCTTACCCTTACCCTTACCCTTACCCTTACCCTTACCCTTACCCTTACCCTTACCCTTACCCTTACCCTTACCCTTACCCTTACCCTTACCCTTACCCTTACCCTTACCCTTACCCTTACCCTTACCCTTACCCTTACCCTTACCCTTACCCTTACCCTTACCCTTACCTTTACCCTTACCCTTACCCTTACCCTTACCCTTACCCTTACCCTTGCTTTTACCCTTAAGCTTACCCTTACCCTTACCCTTACTCTTACCCTTACCCTTACCCTTACCCTTGCTTTTACCCTTAAGCATATCCTTACCCTTACCCTTACCCTTACCCTTACCCTTACCCTTGCTTTTACCCTTAAGCTTACCCTTACCCTTACCCTTACCCTTACCCTTGTTTTTACCAGTAGGCTTACCCTTACCCTTACCCTTACCCTTACCCTTACCCTTACCCTTACCCTTACCCTTGCTTTTACCCTTACCCTTACCCTTACCCTTGCTTTTACCCTTAAGCTTACCCTTACCCTTA
This sequence comes from Myrrha octodecimguttata, assembly GCA_958510865.1. Classification (NCBI taxonomy): domain Eukaryota; kingdom Metazoa; phylum Arthropoda; class Insecta; order Coleoptera; family Coccinellidae; genus Myrrha; species Myrrha octodecimguttata. The sequence continues at coordinate 8,538 of CAUEHS010000128.1, read as the reverse complement.
CCCTTACCCTTACCCCTACCCTTACACTTACCCTTACCCTTACCCTTACCCTTACGCTTACCCTTACCCTTAACCTCACCCTTACCCTTGCTTTTACCCTTAAGCTTACCCTTACCCTTACCCTTACCCTTACCCTTACCCTTGCTTTTACCCTTAGGCTTACCCTTACCCTTACCCTTACCCTTACCCTTACCCTTACCCTTACCCTTACCCTTACCCTTACCCTTACCCTTACCCTTACCCTTACCCTTACACTTACCCTTACCCTTACCCTTACCCTTACCCTTACCCTTACCCTTACCGTTACCCTTACCCTTGCTTTTACCCTTAGGCTTACCCTTACCTTTACCCTTACCCTTACCCTTACCCTTACCCTTACCCTTACCCTTACCCTTACCCTTACCCTTACCGTTACCCTTACCATTGCTTTTACCCTCAAGCTTACCCTTACCCTTACCCTTACCCTTACCCTTACCCTCACCGTTGCTTTTACCCTTAAGCTTACCCTTACCCTTACCCTTACCCTTACCCTTACCCTTACCCTTGCTTTTACCCTTAAGCTTATCCTTACCCTTACCCTTACCCTCACCCTTACCCTTACCCTTGCTTTTACCCTTAGGTTTACCCTTACAATTACCCTTACCCTTACCCTTACCCTTACCCTTACCCTTACCCTTACCCTTACCCTTACCCTTACCCTTACCCTTACCCTTACCCTTACCCTTACCCTTACCCTTACCCTTACCCTTACCCTTACCCTTACCCTTACCCTTACCCTTACCCTTACCCTTACCCTTACCCTTACCCTTACCCTTACCCTTACCCTTACCCTTACCCTTACCCTTACCCTTACCCTTACCCTTACCCTTACCCTTACCCTTACCCTTACCCTTACCCTTACCCTTACCCTTACCCTTACCCTTACCCTTACCCTTACCCTTACCCTTACCCTTACCCTTACCCTTACCCTTACCCTTACCCTTACCTTTACCCTTACCCTTACCTTTACCCTTACCCTTACCCTTACCCTTACCCTTACCCTTACCCTTACCCTTACCCTTGCTTTTACCCTTAGGTTTACCCTTACCTTTACCCTTACCCTTACCCTTACCCTTACCCTTACCCTTACCCTTACCCTTGCTTTTACCCTTAAGCTTACCTTTACCCTTACCCTTACCCTTACCCTTACCCTTGCTTTTACCCTTAGGCTTACCCTTACCCTTACCCTTACCCTTACCCTTGCTTTTACCCTTAAGCTTACCCTTACCCTTACCCTTACCCTTACCCTTTCCCTTACCCTTACCCTTACCCTTACCCTTACCCTTACCCTTACCCTTACCCTTGCTTTTACCCTTAAGCTTACCCTTACCCTTACCCTTACCCTTACCCTTACCCTTACCCTTACCCTTACCCTTACCCTTACCCTTGCTTTTACCCTTAAGCTTATCCTTACCCTTACCCTTACCCTTACCCTTACCCTTGCTTTTACCCTTAAGCTTACCCTTACCCTTACCCTTGCTTTTACCCTTAAGCTTACCCTTACCCTTACCCTTACCCTTACCCTTACCCTTACCCTTACCCTTACCCTTACCCTTACCCTTACCCTTACCCTTACCCTTACCCTTACACTTACCCTTACCCTTACCCTTACCCTTACCCTTACCCTTACCCTTACCCTTGCCCTTACCCTTACCCTTACCCTTACCCTTGCTTTTACCCTAAGGCATACCCTTACCTTTACCCTTACACTTACTCTTACCCTTACCCTTACCCTTACCCTTACCCTTGCTTTTACCCTTAAGCTTACCCTTACCCTTACCCTTACTCTTACCCTTAGGCTTACCCTTACCCTTACCCTTACCCTTACCCTTACCCTTACCCTCACCCTTGCTTTTACCCTTACCCTTACCCTTGCTTTTACCCTTAAGCTTACCCTTACCCTTACCCTTACCCTTACCCTTACCCTTACCCTTACCCTTACCCTTACCCTTACCCTTACCCTTAACCTTACCCTTACCCTTGCTTTTACCCTTAAGCTTACCCTTACCCTTACCCTTACCCTTACCCTTACCCTTACCCTTACCCTTGCTTTCACCCTTAAGCTTACCCTCACCCTTACCCTTACCCTTACCCTTACCCTTACCCTTACCCTTGCTTTTACCCTTAAGCTTACCCTTACCCTCACCCTTACCCTTACCCTTACCCTTGCTTTTACCCTTAGGCTTACCCTTACCCTTACCCTTACCCTTACCCTTACCCTTACTCTTACCATTACCCTTACCCTTACCCTTACCCTTACCCTTACCCTTACCCTTGCTTTTACCCTTAGGCTTACCCTTACCTTTACCCTTACCCTAACCCTTACCCTTACCCTTACCCTTACCCTTACCCTTTCTTTTACCCTTAAGCTTACCCTTACCCTTACCCTTACCCTTACCCTTACCCTTACCCTTACCCTTGCTTTTATCCTTAAGCTTACCCTTACCCTTACCCTTACCCTTACCCTTACCCTTACCCTTACCCTTACCCTTACCCTTGCTTTCACCCTTAAGCTTACCCTTACCCTTACCATTACCCTTACCCTTACCCTTACCCTTGCTTTTACCCTTAAGCTTACCCTTACCCTTACCCTTACCCTTGCTTTTACCCTTAGGCTTACCCTTACCTTTACCCTTACCCTTACCCTTACCCTTACCCTTACCCTTGCTTTTACCCTTAAGCTTACCCTTACCCTCACCCTTACCCTTACCCTTACCCTTGCTTTTACCCTTAGGCTTACCCTTACCCTTACCCTTACCCTTACCCTTACCCTTACCCTTACTCTTACCCTTACCCTTACCCTTACCCTTACCCTTACCCTTACCCTTACCCTTGCTTTTACCCTTAGGCTTACCCTTACCTTTACCCTTACCCTTACCCTTACCCTTACCCTTACCCTTACCCTTACCCTTTCTTTTACCCTTAAGCTTACCCTTACCCTTACCCTTACCCTTACCCTTACCCTTACCCTTACCCTTGCTTTTATCCTTAAGCTTACCCTTACCCTTACCCTTTCCCTTACCCTTACCCTTACCCTTGCTTTCACCCTTAAGCTTACCCTTACCCTTACCCTTACCCTTACCCTTACCCTTACCCTTGCTTTTACCCTTAAGCTTACCCTTACCCTTACCCTTACCCTTGCTTTTACCCTTAGGCTTACCCTTACCTTTACCCTTACCCTTACCCTTACCCTTACCCTTACCCTTACCCTTACCCTTACCCTTGCTTTTACCCTCAAGCTTACCTTCACCCTTACCCTTACCCTTACCCTTACCCTTGCTTTTACCCTTAGGCTTACCCTTACCCTTACCCTTACCGTTACCCTTGCTTTTACCCTTAAGCTTACCCTTACCCTTACCCTTACCCTTACCCTTACCCTTACCCTTACCCTTACCCTTACCCTTACCCTTACCCTTACCCTTACCCTTGCTTTTACCCTTAAGCTTACCCTTACCCTTACCCTTACCCTTACCCTTACCCTTGCTTTTACCCTTAGGCTTACCCTTTCCCTTACCCTTACCCTTACCCTTACCCTTGCTTTTACCCTTAAGCTTACCCTTACCCTTACCCTTACCCTTACCCTTACCCTTACCCTTACCCTTACCCTTACCCTTACCCTTACACTTACCCTTACCCTTACCCTTACCCTTACCCTTACCCTTACCCTTACCCTTACCCTTACCCTTACCCTTACCCTTACCCTTACCCTTACCCTTACCCTTGCTTTTACCCTTAGGCTTTCCCTTACCTTTACCCTTACACTTACCCTTACCCTTACCCTCACCCTTACCCTTGCCCTTGCTTTTACCCTTAAGCTTACCCTTACCCATACCCTTACCCTTACCCTTACCCTTACCCTTGCTTTTACCCTTAAGCTTACCCATACCCTTACCCTTACCCTTACCCTTACCCTTACCCTTGCTTTTACCCTTAAGCTTACCCTTACCCTTACCCTTACCCTTGCTTTTACCCTTAGGCTTACCCTTACCCTTACCCTTACCCTTACCCTTGCTTTTAACCTTGAGCTTACCCTTACCCTTACCCTTACCCTTACCCTTACCCTTACCCTTACCCTTGCTTTTACCCTTAAGCTTACCCTTACCCTTACCCTTACCCTTACCCTTTCCCTTGCTTTTACCCTTAAGCTTACCCTTACCCTTACCCTGACCCTCACCCTTACCCTTACCCTTACCCTTACCCTTACCCTTACCCTTACCCTTACCCTTACCCTTACCCTTAATCTCACCCATACCCTTGCTTTTACCCTTAAGCTTACCCTTACCCTTACCCTTACCCTTACCCTTACCCTTACCCTTGCTTTTACCCTTAAGCTTACCCTTACCCTTACCCTTACCCTTACCCTTACTCTTACCCTTGCTTTTACCCTTAAGCTTACCCTTACCCTTACCCTTACCCTTACCCTTACCCTTGCTTTTACCCTTAGGCTTACCCTTACCCTTACCCTTACCCTTACCCTTACCCTTACCCTTACCCTTACCCTTACCCTTACCCTTACCCTTACCCTTACCCTTACCCTTTCCCTTACCCTTACCCTTACCCTTACCCTTACCCTTACCCTTACCCTTACCCTTACCCTTACCCTTACCCTTGCTTTTACCCTTAGGCTTACCCTTACCTTTACCCTCAACCTTACCCTTACCCTTACCCTTACCCTTACCCTTACCCTTGCTTTTACCCTCAAGCTTACCCTTACCCTCACCCTTACATTTACCCTTACCCTTACCCTTACCCTTGCTTTTACCCTTAAGCTTACCCTTACCCTTACCCTTACCCTTACCCTTATCCTTACCCTTACCCTTACACTTACCCTTACCCTTACCCTTACCCTTACCCTTACCCTTACCCTTACCCTTACCCTTACCCTTACCCTTACCCTTACCCTTGCTTTTACCCTTGAGCTTATCCTTATCCTTACCCTTACCCTTACCCTTACCCTTGCTTTTACCCTTGAGCTCACCCTTACCCTTACCCTTGTTTTTACCCTTAGGCTTACCCTTACCCTTACCCTTACCCTTACCCTTACCCTTACCCTTACCCTTGCTTTTACCCTTAAGCTTACCCTTACCCTTACCCTTACCCTTACCCTTACCCTTACCCTTACCCTTACCCTTACCCTTACCCTTACCCTTACACTTACCCTTACCCTTACCCTTACCCTTACCCTTACCCTTACCCTTACCCTTACCCTTACACTTACCCTTACCCTTACCCTTACCCTTACCCTTACCCTTACCCTTACCCTTACCCTTACCCTTACCCTTGCCCTTGCTTTTACCCTTAGGCTTACCCTTACCTTTACCCTTACCCTTACCCTTACCCTTACCTCTACCCTTACCCTTACCGTTACCCTTACCATTGCTTTTACCCTCAAGCTTACCCTTACCCTTACCCTTACCCTTACCCTTACCCTCACCCTTGCTTTTACCCTTAAGCTTACCCTTACCCTTACCCTTACCCTTACCCTTACCCTTACCCTTACCCTTGCTTTTACCCTTAAGCTTATCCTTACCCTTACCCTTACCCTTACCCTTGCTTTTACCCTTAGGTTTACCCTTACAATTACCCTTACCCTTACCCTTACCCTTACCCTTACCCTTACCCTTACCCTTACCCTTACCCTTACCCTTACCCTTACCCTTACCCTTACCCTTACCCTTACCCTTACCCTTACCCTTACCCTTACCCTTACCCTTACCCTTACCCTTACCCTTACCCTTACCCTTACCCTTACCCTTACCCTTACCCTTGCCCTTGCTTTTACCCTTAGGCTTACCCTTACCTTTACCCTTACCCTTACCCTTACCCTTACCTCTACCCTTACCCTTACCGTTACCCTTACCATTGCTTTTACCCTCAAGCTTACCCTTACCCTTACCCTTACCCTTACCCTTACCCTCACCCTTGCTTTTACCCTTAAGCTTACCCTTACCCTTACCCTTACCCTTACCCTTACCCTTACCCTTACCCTTGCTTTTACCCTTAAGCTTATCCTTACCCTTACCCTTACCCTTACCCTTGCTTTTACCCTTAAGCTTACCCTTACCCTTACCCTTACCCTTACCCTTACCCTTACCCTTACCCTTGCTTTTACCCTTAAGCTTACCCTTACCCTTACCCTTACCCTTACCCTTACCCTTACCCTTACCCTTGCTTTTACCCTTAAGCTTACCCTTACCCTTACCCTTACCCTTACCCTTACCCTTGCTTTTACTCTTAGGCTTACCCTTACCCTTACCCTCACCCTTACCCTTGCTTTTAACCTTAAGCTTACCCTTACCCTTACCCTTACCCTTACCCTTACCCTTACCCTTACCCTTGCTTTTACCCTTGAGCTTACCCTTACCCTTACCCTTACCCTTACCCTTACCCTTGCTTTTACCCTTAAGCTTACCCTCACCCTTACCCTGACCCTCACCCTTACCCTTACCCTTACCCTTACCCTTACCCTTACCCTTACCCTTACCCTTACCCTTACCCTTACCCTTACCCTTACCCTTAACCTTACCCATACCCTTGCTTTTACCCTTAAGCTTACCCTTACCCTTTCCCTTACCCTTACCCTTACCCTTACCCTTGCTTTTACCCTTAAGCTTACCCTTACCCTTACCCTTACCCTTACCCTTACCCTTACCCTTGCTTTTACCCTTAAGCTTACCCTTACCCTTACCCTTAACCTTACCCTTGCTTTTACCCTTAGGCTTACCCTTACCCTTACCCTTACCCTTACCCTTACCCTTACCCTTACCCTTACCCTTACCCTTACCCTCACCCTTGCTTTTACCCTTAAGCTTACCCTTACCCTTACCCTTACCCTTACCCTTACCCTTACCCTTACCCTTACCCTTGCTTTTACCCTTAAGCTTATCCTTACCCTTACCCTTACCCTTACCCTTACCCTTACCCTTGCTTTTACCCTTAAGCTTACCCTTACCCTTACCCTCACCCTTACCCTTGTTTTTACCCTTAGGCTTACCCTTACCCTTACCCTTACCCTTACCCTTACCCTTACCCTTACCCTTACCCTTGCTTTTACCCTTACCCTTACCCTTACCCTTGCTTTTACCCTTAAGCTTACCCTTACCCTTACCCTTACCCTTACTCTTACCCTTACCCTTACCCTTACCCTTACCCTTACCCTTACCCTTACCCTTACCCTTAACCTTACCCTTACCCTTGCTTTTACCCTTAAGCTTACCCTTACCCTTACCCTTACCCTTACCCTTACCCTTACCCTTACCCTTACCCTTACCCTTGCTTTCACCCTTAAGCTTACCCTCACCCTTACCCTTACCCTTACCCTTACCCTTACCCTTACCCTTGCTTTTACCCTTAAGCTTACCCTTACCCTCACCCTTACCCTTACCCTTACCCTTGCTTTTACCCTTAGGCTTACCCTTACCCTTACCCTTACCCTAACCCTTACCCTTACTCTTACCCTTACCCTTACCCTTACCCTTACCCTTACCCTTACCCTTACCCTTACCCTTGCTTTTACCCTAAGGCTTACCCTTACCTTTACCCTTACCCTTACCCTTACCCTTACCCTTACCCTTACCCTTACCCTTACCCTTTCTTTTACCCTTAAGCTTACCCTTACCCTTACCCTTACCCTTGCCCTTACCCTTACCCTTACCCTTGCTTTTATCCTTAAGCTTACCCTTACCCTTACCCTTACCCTTACCCTTACCCTTACCCTTACCCTTGCTTTCACACTTAAGCTTACCCTTACCCTTACCCTTACCCTTACCCTTACCCTTACCCTTACCCTTGCTTTTACCCTTAAGCTTACCCTTACCCTTACCCTTACCCTTGCTTTTACCCTTAGGCTTACCCTTACCTTTACCCTTACCCTTACCCTTACCCTTACCCTTACCCTTACCCTTACCCTTACCCTTACCCTTGCTTTTACCCTCAAGCTTACCTTCACCCTTACCCTTACCCTTACCCTTACCCTTGCTTTTACCCTTAGGCTTACCCTTACCCTTACCCTTACCGTTACCCTTGCTTTTACCCTTAAGCTTACCCTTACCCTTACCCTTACCCTTACCCTTACCCTTACCCTTACCCTTACCCTTACCCTTACCCTTACCCTTGCTTTTACCCTTAAGCTTACCCTTACCCTTACCCTTACCCTTACCCTTACCCTTACCCTTACCCTTACCCTTACCCTTACCCTTACCCTTACCCTTGCTTTTACCCTTAAGCTTACCCTTACCCTTACCCTTACCCTTACCCTTACCCTTGCTTTTACCCTTAGGCTTACCCTTTCCCTTACCCTTACCCTTACCCTTACCCTTGCTTTTACCCTTAAGCTTACCCTTACCCTTACCCTTACCCTTACCCTTACCCTTACCCTTACCCTTACCCTTACCCTTACCCTTACCCTTACCCTTACCCTTACACTTACCCTTACCCTTACCCTTAACCTTACCCTTACCCTTACCCTTACCCTTACCCTTACCCTTACCCTTACCCTTA